>BRDA01025237.1:0-25623 GCA_036984385.1 Crenuchus spilurus
GCTCCACCTCGAGGATTACTGTGTCCTTCACCCATAGACGAGAGAGGGCTTGAGGCGTCTGGTAGATTTTTCACTCTGTCAGTAGCTGATTTCATGGTGTACAGAGAACGTCTCTGTGACTTTGCACTCTTCAAATTAAAGTTTCCTGAATGTTTTTTTGGGGAACAGCAGTGTTGTCCACTACACTGTATCAGACCACCATAACAGTTCTAGGAAAATCCATTTATTGGTGTAGAACTTTTATATAATGTGGAAGGTGTAGAGCAGGGGTGTCCAATCCTGGTTCTGGAGATCTACCACCCTTAAGGAACCTTCATTACCTTCAGAGCTGTATTAGATCACCGTTAAAGCTAAACTTTGCAGGATGGATCTCCAGAACCAGGATTGTGAACATTTTATGAATGAATGAATGTTACTTATGTAGCACCTTTCTCAAATCTAAGGATACTTTACAATCAACACACTCCATTTACACACACTCATCATATTTACAAATATACATAAACATACAAACTGGACACTAAACAAACACTGCTCATTTGTTGCTCTTTGATGGTTCAGGATACATAATGGTCCTAAAATTCAATTCCTTAGTAGAAACAGGATTAAACAATACAGAGTCAACAGACCTGGCCCAAATAATATACATTACTAACAAAAAGTTAGGGATATTGGGCTTTCAGGTGAAATTTATGGAAAACGTAAAAAGTTCACTCTACAGTGATATTATATCATGAAAGTATGACATTTAAGCAGAAGCATGTAGTGGTGATTTCCTCTCAAACAATTTATAAAAACAAAAGCCAACAGCAGTGCTGGTTAAACCCCAACAAAAAATGTCAATGTCTCAGTAACGTGTTATGTGCCCTTGAGCATCAATTACAGCTTGACAATGACGTCTCATACTGTTCACAAGCCGACTTATTGTCTGCTGAGGCATGGCACAAAGTGTAGGGCAGTTCTGTTTTGACTAGACACACTAACGCCACCATCACCACCAAAGGCCCGTCTGGTGACAACAGTGGCTGATGCACAGCGTCTCCTTCACGTCTCCAACATCGATGGCGACCGTCATTTCTGCTCAGCGTGAATTGACTTTCATGAGTGAACAGCACTGAGGCCCACTGGTCATTCAGTGTAAATACTCCCTGACCCATACAAGACAACGACACCTGTGCCTGGTGGTGTGGTACCTTTGCATTTCGTCTAGCACACAGACCACGCTGATGTAAACAGTTGTGAACGGTCTTACCTGACACTTGGTGCTTCTCACCTCCCTTAAATGTGTCTGGAGTTGTGTGGCATCATCTGGTTCTGCAGGGCACTGTTCACAATGAAGCAGACATCAGTGTGTGATGTGCTGAAAGGATGCCCAATTTTATGCCTTTCTGCGACTCTTCCAGTCTCTCTGTATCTCTGTTACAACCTGCTGATGACACACTGTGACACTAAGCTTAGTTCTCACTTCTGTCTGAGAACATCCTGTTTGAAGCCTCACAATAGTGAGACACTGTTGATCAGTTATTGGTGTCGTCATGATGTCAGAATGTGAACAGTTTGATGATGAGGAGTTTAAATATTAATTCTCACTGAAGCAGGACATTTAATGGTGGACTCTGGATCAAACAGCTGTTGTGAATTTTGCCGTTAAGTTCCTTGTTGGAGAACAACAAGTTGTGCAAAAAGTACTGAAACACTGAACAGTTGGACATGTGCATTATAGAACTAGAACAAGCATCTGTTATCTGTTAGCTTCATTAGCCTCCTAGCTCAGTTGAGAATGCTAGAAGAACAAACCTCAGACAAATGTGATTTGACTAAACAAGGTGAAAATGGTATGAAATTGATTCCTGACAGAATCATGACTGAAACATGGCTTAGTGGCTGAGATAAAGTTAGGAAAGAGGAGATGTTGTTGCTGTTGCTAAAAAGAGGTGCTAAATTAATTCTTCCTGCTTTTCTCATATAAGCTAACTGTCAGATTATTAACACAGGGATTGTTCGTGCATACCATCTAGATTGGAATTGCACTAACTTAATTGAAATTTAAAATCAGTAGTGAAACAGCCTTTTATTTTTAGACACCTAGAGCTTTGCTTTAGCTGTTCAGCAGAGCAGCCTTCACTGAAAACTCCCAGCTGCTAATAAGGGCTTCTGTTACTGTTACAACACTTTTGTAACCTGCATGTCTGACCCTTTCTTTTACAGAGAGCAAGCTTTTCTCTAAGGGTCTCTGTCATGAAAGGCAAAAATCTCATGGCCAAAGATGCCAACGGTGAGAAGCTTTTGTTGGCTTTTGCAGTCTCTGCAGTGTTCCAGCCCTTTTAGACGAGTAGAACATGCTGTGCTATCAAACTTTTTCAATATATTAGGCTAGTGGCTTTGGACAAAATTCGGGCTCTAGTGGGGGACGAATAATACCGCTGATTTTATTTACAGTCCAGTACAGTGTAATAATAAAAGTGGTATATTGATACAGAATTCCAATACTAAAACAAAAATAATGGTGCTGCTTAAGAAATAGTTACATGAGTAAAATTACTTAGTGATATAGTACCAGTCAAAGTTTCTACACACCTTCTCATTCAGGGGTTTTTCATTATTTAAAAGTTGTTTGTATTGTAGATTAATACTAAAGTCATACAAACTATGAATAAACACATCTGTAATTATTTAGTAAACAAACAGTGTTAAACAAACCAGAACATGTTTATATTTGACATTCTTCACAGTAGGCACCTCTTGCTTAGATGCAGCTTTCTTGGCATTTTCTCAGTCAGCTTTATGAGGTAGTCACCTGGAATGGCTTTCAGTTAACAGCTGTGTCTCATCAAGAGTTCATGACTTGTATTTCTTGCCTCTTAATGTGTTTGAGACATCAGTTGTGTGTCTGCTTTGAAGAATCTAAAACGTATTTTGGTTTGTTTAACACTTTTAAGTTTACTACATGATTCTTTATGTGTTCCTTCATAGTCTGTATGACTTCAGTACTTATTTAAAAAACGTTTTGATTGTTAATGTGTATAACTGTACACCTGAATGATGACTTGAGCAGGTGATGATTGTAAAAGGGAAGAATCTTTAGTAAGTTTTGCATATTTACTTTTTTATACATTATACTTAGCATTTTCCAAAATTATTATTTTCAAAAGGAACTTTTAGCATCAGAAGTGTTGATACTCCATATCAGTCCCCCATTCCTAGTCCATTTATACACTAATGAGCCTAAACATTATGACCACTTGCATGTGAAGCGAATAAGGTTAATTATCTCATAATGATGCCACTTTAGACAACAAACCAATAATTTGGTTTGCATTCTTCCCATGATAGATGTAGTTGAAGTGGGCAGACATGAAGGCCTGAGTGGCTCTGAGCAACATTTGTACCAGCACAGCTTTTGGAGTACTCTTGGTCAGCAGTGGTGTGTACCTAATGAAATTCACATTCCTAGATCCCTAGATGAGCTGGAACAAGAAGTCTGTTCTGTGGTGGCTCTAACTTGCAGCTTACAGGACTTGAGCTGCCTTACGGATCCATTCCTCTGAAAGTTGGAGTTATTTGGGCAGCATTAACACCACATTATATTAAGCATATTGACAGATTGGTCATAATGTTATGGCTTATCAGTGCTTATAGCCTGTCTATGAGGATGCTTTGTCTTTTGTTGTTTCTGTAGCAATTTAATTGTATTTTAATATGCGGGTGACTGTGTAGGTTACAGTGACCCATACTGCATGCTGGGAATTCTCTTGGGGCAAAATTCCCGAGAAACGGAGGAGAGAAAAGAGAGGAAGTTCAGTTTTCGTAAGAGGAAGGAAAAATTAGAGAAGCGCTCCAGCGTCAAGGAAGTGCTGGCTGCGAGAGACATCCAGGTGACCGACGTCAAACCTGAGACGCTGAACCCCGTTTGGAATGAACACTTTGTTTTGTGAGTAGAATCTAATCAGAACTACGTCTTGATTTGGTTTGCTTAACAAGGCATAGGATGCAAAGTGATGGAAGTGCTTTCGATGATAATTGCTCAATTTGTTTCGTACACAGATATTTTCCGGTACACAAATATCACCCTTGTCTGCATTTGAAATGTTTATGGAATGCAACTGTAAATGATAATGAAATGTAATATTTGTCTTACATCTTTATTGCTCAGTGACATTGATGATGTCCAGAATGATCTTCTGCATCTAGATATATGGTAAGCTGGCTTCATACACTGACAGGCAGAAATCATTGCTCAAAGGTTATTTTTTTATATGATAACTGATATACAGCAAACATGAATTCAAACAGAATACCAGTAACTAAAAGTGTAAATCAGTCATTTGTAGGTCATTGCCTACCTTTGATGACCAGCCCACACTGCTTATTTGAGTGTTAATTATTCATACATATCTAATGAAGCTAAACTAAAATTCATTTTAAAACTAGTAGAAAAACACTTTTGTTTTCACATACACTACCGGTCAAAAGTTTTAGAACAGTTTTAGAATGTTATGAGCCTAGTTGTTCAGGGGTTCATCCTACAGCAAAGTAATGACCCAAAACATAAGTCCAAGCTCTGCCAGAACTACCTCAGGAAAAAGCAACAAGATGGTCAGCTTGAAAACATGGAGTGGAGCACAGTCTCCAGACTTAAACCCCATCCAGCTGATTTGGGATGAAGTGAAAAGCAAAGCAAACCTACAAGTGCCAACATTTATGTGACGTTCTGCAGCAGATTTGTGAAGAACTGTCTGAAGAATATTTGATGTCTATTGTAGAAAGAATGTCACGAGTGTGTTCAGCTGTTATATCTGACAAAGGTGGTACGTTGTGTCCAAAGTTTAGACACATTTTGGTCTGTAAATTGATTCCATGAGTTTTTATTTAACTCCTCTGCTTTCATTTCAGACTGCAATGAGATATTAAACTCAATCATTTTCCATTAAAAAAAATCTGAAAAACGTTTGACCGGTAGTTTATGTAGTTTATTTTTTCAAGATTTTTTTTTTAAATTTCTAAATAACTGATGTCTTTCAGATTTCTTTGGTGGGAAATGATGTTTAGTTGTGATGACCAGATGATGTGCTTACAGAGAATCTTGTACATGATCAGGGAAGTCAAATGTCAGTTCAAGTTTATACTCATGTATACTCATGCCTATGTAACATTCAAACCGCAAAACACAAAAACAGACACAAAACTGTCAAAAATAAACAAAAGGATTACAAACAGATAGTGGGATGGACAGTATTTCAGAGCATAGGGAAGTATAACAACAAATGTTATAATGATTATATTTTGTTTTTAATATGTATACAAATACAGAACATTTTTACATTCATTTGTATTAGAAACATGAAAAAAAGAAGATACATGGTTTACAGCCATGATATACAGACCCATTCCAAAAAATTAGAATATCATGGAAAAGTTTATTAATTTCCATAATTCCATTCAAAAAGGTAAACTTTCATAGATTATAGATTCAGGGCCTACAGTTTAAACAATTTCAAGTATTTATTTGTTTATTTTCACATAATTTGGGATTCCAGCTCATAAACACACAAAAACAGAATAAAAAAAAATAGAATACTGTGGAGAAATCAGCCCAAACTACTTCTCAGTTTTTGCAGAAAAAAAGAAATTATCACATCTAGTCAATCAAAATATGGTATTTTCAAAATGATATGTCAATCTTCAATACAAGGTTGGGTGTGACGTGGCATTGAGGCAATCAGCCTGTGGCATTGCCTGGGAGTTATGGAAGATTTCCTTGATGCTTGCTGTCGTCTCTTCTTTGTTGTTGGGTCTGGTGGCCCTCATTTTCCTCTTGAGAATACCCCATAGATTCTCAATGGGGTTTAGGTTCGGCGAGTTGGCTGGCCAGTCAAGCACTGTGATGCCATGGACATCAAACCAGGCTTTGGTGCTTCTGGCGGCATGGGCAGGGGCCAGGTCCTGCTGGAAGATTAAATCTGCACCTCCATTCAGATCCTCAGCAGAAGGAATCATGAAGTCCTCTAAAACATTCTGGTAGACTGTTGCAGTGACCTTGGATTTAAGAGAGCAGAGTTTACCAACACCTGCACCAGACATTGCACCCCAAATCATGACTGACTGTGGATATTTCACACTGGACCTCAAGCAGTTTGGGTTCTGTTCCTCACTCGTCTTCCTCCAAACCCTTGGACCATCCTATGGAGAGTATCAATGATGGTCTTCTGCCCAGTTGTTATGTCTGCAGTCTTCCCCATATTGAACCAAACTGAGACAATTGAACCAAACTGAAGCAATTTAATGACACCTGAGGAAACCTGTGCAGGTGCTTTGAGTTTAGCAGATGATTAGTGTGTCACACTCAGTTTAAAACGTTCAAGCCCTGCAAAATTTGGGCTTATTTCTCCATAGCATTCTAATTTTTTTAAATCCTGTTTTTGTGGGTTTTATGAGCAAGAAGCCCAAATTATGTGAAAATAAACAAATCAATACTTGAAATTGTTTAAAGTGTGTGCCCTGAATCTATAATCTATGAAAATGTAACTTTTTGAATGGAGTTATGGAAATTAATCAACTTTTCCATGACATTCTATTTTTTTGGAATGGATCTGTACAATATTTTATATTTTTTAAGTGTAGTCATCTAATGATATGTAAATATCTGTTTATGTCTGAATACATGTAGCACATGGCAGAGAATGGTAATATGTATTTTGAGTGTATAATTTGTACTAAATATACATATAATATATACATACATATAAATATATACATACTTATTCTATTATATTAATGGAGAACTGTAACTATTTGTAATTTCCCTCAGGGATCAATGAATTATTTCTGATTCTGATATAAGAATGTCCTGAGCAGGACAGTTGACTCATAAATTGACAAAACAGGCAATATTACATAAAGGCTCGAGTCTTTCTGAATGGTTTTAGTAGTCCATGATGTTAATGAATGAGTATGGAAGGGGGTGATGGTGAGCTGGAGCTGGTGGTCTGGAGACCAGTGGTGATGAATGCTGATAAGTTCTCTGGGGAGAGGGCATGACAATTGTAGAGAAACTGAGTCAGATGATGGGAACCAGGGGTTGTGATATTTTATTTAAATACAGACATTTTATTTACTGCTTGAAACTGCAGTGAACTTACATGACATGCGTCTTTATGTGTAGTGTTAATAATCCAGAAAGTCCATGTGCCTCTCCATGAAACATGCTTTAGGCTTATCACACTTAAAAAATCATATTTCTCAGCATTCAGCCAGTATATTCATGACCATTTCATGTTATAGCAACTGGTGAGCTGTCTTCTAAAACTGTAAAATAGTTCAGCTGTCTGGTTCCACCGTTTTGGGTAAATAATGACTCAGTAGGTTTCTCTAGAATAGTCCGTTTCACATCCAACCACTGAATCTTAACCATTTAATTATGAAGAAAGGTAGAAAAATCTGTCAATTTCCTCTTTAAGTGTCACTGTGGTGAAAACTCCTCAGGAAACCCAGCTACTAATGAATAATAATGATTATTTATTATATGTTCATAATTTTTTAATTCATTGTCTTGGTTAACTGCCTCCCACTCGTTCACAGTTCACACAGTTGTTGGATTTTTCTTCTCCACACTTTCTCAAAAATCCACTTTAAAATACTCAAATCACTCAATGAGCAGTGTGGCTTCTAGCATGGTTTTAACATATCCATTCATTGTTTTGTAGTGTTCCTTTTTTAAAGTGAACAGAAGAAATAGAACCTTCCAAATACAAGCCCCATTTCAAGAAAAGTTGGGACACTTTCTAAAAATGCAATAATAATGAAAATCTGTACTTTGTTAATGCACTATAATCTTTATTTAACAGACTACAGGACAAGAAAAGTGTTGTCAATGACAAACTTAATTCTCTTTGTTAAATTTGAAGAAATATAGAGATTCATGTCTGTAACACGCTCAAAAAGTTCATAAAGAGGAAAAAAGACTGAAAAGTTCCACAGTTATAAATGAATCATCAGGTCATCTAAGATGGGCTGAAAGACAGTTCATATTACAGGTTATTTTGTGAATCAAATTCTACATGCCAAAGAAGAAAAAAGACCATCCAGACTGCTATGCTATGTATCGGTGCCCATTGCATGGGTGATCTACAGAAACATGAAGGTACCATTGTTGCGTAGGCTTCTATTGCTATTTTGGAGATACATAAGGTGTGGTCAAGATGTCTATTTTCAGGTACTCAGCAGGACAATGCCAGGCCTCATTCTGCACTAGTTAGAACAGATGTGGGTGTGCGTGTATGTGTGTGTCCTCTTGACTGGCCTGTCTACAATCAGTTTCCTGTTGTAAATGTATGATGCATGAAGAGGAGAATCAGACCACAGTGTCCACAGACTGTTACAGTACATACAGTAAGAATGGGCAAAAAAATCACTTGCAAAACTGCATCAATTTGTGTCTTCAATTCCCAAACAATAAAAAAGTACAGTTAAAAGAAAAGGTGATATGACTCAGTGGTAAACATGCCTCTGTCCCATTTCTTTAGTGTGTTGCAGGCATCAGTTTCTAAGTATAATACAATTAGAATGAAGATAAACTTAATTATATTTATTATAATCATTAGAATAATTGAAAACACTTTTTTTCTTTGTCCTTTTGTGTTTTATGAAGCTTTAAGTGAATTGATGAATTACAGATTTAATTTTTAAATGCATTTTTAGAACTTTTCTATAAATGTGGTTTGTACACTATTTTGCACATATTTGTGCATCACTGTATGACATACATTTGAGCAGTGTAGTATGACTGCCAGTGCATCTGCTCTCCTCAAACCAATTATCTCTGATGATTAAAGTGTTAACAAATAATCCGTCTCATGTTCGAGATAACCCACAAACCCATTTTCCCTCCCTAGGGATCATGACGATGATGTGTCTGTGGCTGAGGCGTGTCGAAAGCTGAATGAGATCAGTGGGCTCAGAGGAATGGGCAGGTATGTCCTGCATACTCCTGAGAGACAAATGAGAAGTTTAGAATGTTAGATGCTTTTGCTTCAGTGTTTTGATGTTCCAACTCATTATCACATTAGATACTTCAAGCAAATTGCCAAATCTGTGAGGGCCAATGGGGCGGCAGCATCAGGCAGCGAGGAGAATGCAGATGATTTTCTGGGTTGCCTGAACATCCCATTAAGTGTAAGTACAGACTGAATACTTAGTGAAATCGTCCACACCAGTTGTTCCCAAATGGCCGTGTTTCTGAGAGAGCTTAAGAGAAAACAATGTGAGAAAAGCATAAAATATTAGTCACCAAGCAACCAATTAACCTAATTTAAAATGACTTACAACTCATTTACAGACCAAAGCTAGTAGGACAGCACAACACAGTCTGATTTCTTGGTGAAACTATTTGCTCTCTGACAAGAAATAATTTGAAGAATATACAGTATATATCATAGTATGTGCTAGAAAGTACTGTTATGCATAATAAACTGTAATATCCAAAATTTTAGTAAGAGGGTTTTGTCCTCACATCCCTACAGTGAGTTTAGTCTGCAATGATTGCATTAATTATATTAATTGAGCACTAATTGTACAAACCGGATTCCAAAAAAGTTGGGACACTAAACAAATTGTGAATTAAAACCGAATGCAATGATGTGGAGGTGCCAACATCTAATATTTTATTCAGAATAGAACACAAATCACAGATCAAATTTTAAACTGAGAGAATGTATCATTTTAAGGGAAAAATATGTTGTTTCAAAATTTCATGGCGTCAACAAATCCCAAGAAAAGTTGGGACAAGGCCATTTTTACCACTGGCAGTGCATTTGTTTAGTCTGTATGTATGACGCATTGTATAACCCAGTTTTGCTTGCTTCTCATGCACATATACATAATTTAATACAAACATTGATCAAACACAATACATCAGAGAAATCTTGCAATAGGGGCTGTTCAGACCAACTGAAGAACCACAGCTTTGAACTTTCTTTCACAATAATCTTATACACCAATCAGCCATAACGTTAAAACCAATTTGCTAAAATGCTATCAGTTCTTTTTGTGCCACCAAATTAGCTCTGAGCCACTCACAACTCTGAAGGTAGTATAGGCATGAGATGCTGCAAACCAAAACTAGGCTCAGGTCTGCATGATTACATATTTTTCTCCAAGTCATCTATGATAATTGCATGTTTGCTTACAACATGATGTATCCCTTCATGTGTGGCACTGTTATGAGTAAATGTTATTTGTAAAAGTAAATGTTATTTGCTTCATCTAAGCATGGTTCAAATGCTGTCAGTGATTGGTTAGATTAGATTTGATTGGATT
Source organism: Crenuchus spilurus (assembly GCA_036984385.1). NCBI lineage: Eukaryota > Metazoa > Chordata > Actinopteri > Characiformes > Crenuchidae > Crenuchus > Crenuchus spilurus. The sequence continues at coordinate 10,315 of BRDA01025237.1, forward strand.
CAACTTTTTGCCAGTGTGATTGCGCACAACTGCATTTAACCCATCTGTGCAGTGAAACACACACACTAATGAACATACTAGGCTGTGAACATGTGCCCAAAGTGGTTGGCAGCCCTATCCATGGCGCCCGGGGAGCAGTTGAGGGTTAGGTTCATGACTTGTCTGGGGATCAATTCGACGACCTTCCGATCACAAGACCAGATCCCTAACCATCAGGCCATGGCTGCCCCCATTGCTGGTGTACATGCCAACAACATTTCAAATAAAGGGTCACTGCCCTCTACACCAGCAAAGAGAGACACAGTTTATACATTTATAGAGCTGAATTGTGGAAACCCAATGATTGTGTTATCATCATCAGGAGATTCCAGTGGTTGGCTACGATAAATGGTTCAAACTTGAGCCGCGATCCAGTGCATCCAAAGTGCAGGGAGAATGTCATCTGATCCTGAGGCTGTTCACCACACAGGTAGTGCAATTCACCATTTTGTTACACCTCTGTATATCTAAGGGCCAGTTTCCTGGACACGGAATAAGCAAAGTCTAAATTCCTTTCAATAGAAAAACTCCATTCTGGTGTCAGCGAAAGTGCTGCAGAATAAGACTGAAATAATAAATTTGGACCATTAAAAAGGGCAGACTAAGTGACATTACACATACCTTATCTAAGAAATGAAATGCTGTGTCGTCCAGGACTAGGCTTAATCCCTGTCCATCAAACCAACCCTTAAAGCTCCAACGTGTATCTCCCACACCTACTTATATGGAGAATAATACATGTTGAGCAGGTGCACAGCTTTAATTTTTTAAAAGATGTGGCTTCTTCTAATTCCTTCCACATAATGCCTTTCAAATTATAGCTAATGTTCTCCAAAAACTCTTTAGCAGAGAGTAATTATTGGAAAAATGAAAAAGCCGTTTAGCCGTGTATTTTTTCAGTGTAAATCGTAAAGAAATTTATTGTCAAAGGATTAGAGCAAATGAGTAGGTGCTTATTTTTGATTGAACTGGAATTAAATCTGTTCTGCCTGAAGTTCATTCAAAGAGATGCTTCCCTCTGTTCTACAGAGAGACACCGCTTTGACTAAAATGGTCTCAAATGTGGTCATTCATCAGAAGATGCTGAGCCAGATTTTGGAGTATGAGCACAGTCATGTTCAGGTTGGGCTTCAGTATTTATAACTAGCACATGAATTCACATCAGTTTTGATCTAGCCAGAGATTCTTCATTGTTTTCTCTTTTTGAAACCCTTACAGAAAGAACCCTACAACTGGAATGGACAAGTGTGTCCAGCAGCATGGACTGTGCTGTCCCATCATGCTGTACAGGCTGATCTCTCCCCATTGCAACAGGCAGTCATGTGTGTATTAAATTCCTGTTCCTTATTATGAGAATCAGGCTCTGCATCACTTAGCATCATATGTGCAAAAGTTTATAGACACTTGCTCATTCAATATTTCGTCTGAAATCTAGGCTGCTAATAAAGAGTTTATATTGCTTATATTGAAGCATTGCTGTGAGGATTTGATTGCATTCAGCAACAAGAGCATGAGGTCAGGTACTGATGTTGCATGATTAGTTCTGGATCACAAACTCCACTCCAACTATGAGTATTTGGTGGAGCTCCATCACACAAATCAATGCTGAGGAAATGTATATCCCTCTAGTTGATGCTTGACATTGATCATAAATACTTTAGGCTCACATTTGACTGCTCCAATCCATCCCACATTAGTTTACAACCTGTTAGGCTGCTATTTAAGAGTAGTGTCAACTGTAAGTACACGAAGTTTGGATACATGAACCTTTTCAGAATGATTTTAATAAATGAGCATGTTTTCTTAATCTGTTTAAAGTAACAAATCAGAAGGAAACATCTGAAGTAACAACTGACAGACATACAACATTGGGTATTATGTCTTGTGAGTCATATACAGTATATATACTGTATCTGTAATGGTATGGGGACACCTGCTCATTTGTTGTTTCTTCCTAAATCAAGAGTATTAAAAATAGTTCTTCCTGCATTTGCTGAAGTAACTGCCTCTGCTGTCCAGAGAAGAGTTTCTACTAGATTTCGGATCATTGTTGTGAGGATTTGATTGCATTCAGTGAAAAGAGTGTAGCGAGTTCAGGAGGGCTTTATATCTCTCTAACCCACTCCTGGCATTAGACATGGTGCCAATAGGTTAATGTTTTCTTCTCCTGAGTCTTATTCTTTCGGCAATACCTCTCTACTGTATATCTGTATCAGAAGTGGGTGCAGCTTATAGGAGCTGAATGCATTCCAGAAGGCATGTGCAAAAACATGTATATTTACATTTATGCTTACATTTGTGGCATTTGGCAGATGCTCTTATCCAGAGTGACATACAACAGTGCTTTGTTTCCATTAAGAGAATTATCTCAGCAAGTACAGACACGTTAGAGTCCAAACTACTCTTCAGTTCAGACTCTGTTAGTGCTCGCTTAAGTGATTGACAAAGAGATGGTCTTCAGTCTGTGTTTGAAGACTGTGAGGGACTCTGCTGTTTAAACAGTCAGTGGGAGTTTGTTCCACCACCTGGGTACCAGGACAGAGAAGAGTCTTTGTTAGTCTTCCACATGTCTTGAAGGATGGCAAGTCAAGCCGTGTTGTACTAGAAGCTGAAAGGGTTTGAGGTGTGGCTTGAGACTTGGCCATTGCCATTAGGTAGGGAGGGGAGGGGCTGGTCCATTTTTTGCTTTGTAGGCGAGCATCAGGGTTTTGAATCTGATGCGAGCAGCTACAGAAAGCCAGTGAAGTGAACACAGCAGTGGAGTGAGGGGAGAGAATTTGGGCTGATTGAAGATCAGTTGAGCAGCTGCATTCTGGATCAGCAGCATGGGACTGATGGCTCGCATAGGAAGACCAGTCAGGAGTGAGTTGCAGTAGTTAAGTCTTGAGATGACGAGACACTGAACTGGGTGGCATCCTGAGTTAGAAAGGGTTGGATCTGTCGAATGTTGAAGAGGAAGAACCTGCACGACCGAGTCAAAGTGTGTGTGTGTGTGTGTGTGTGTATGTGTGTAAGCTTATGCCACCTTGTGGGAAGAAGGAGTCATGTGATGTCAGTCAGTGGGATGATATTCAGTGGGTGCCCTGTTTTATCTAAAGAACAGGAATCTAAGAAAGTCTAATATTCAAAACCTGTTTGTGGAAGTGTGTCATGACATGAACAAATGAGATTTCTGATGACCTCAGAAGATGATTTGTTCATGCTTGTAAAGATGAAACCAATATAGAGTTCACAAATATAGAAAATTCTCAAACTTTCAAGCACACTGTCTGTATATATACAGTATAACAGAACAAGGTCTTGTTTCTGTATTTTTAAAACTCTAAATGCCCATCAGATTGTGAATGAATAGTATATACTGTTAATGCTGTTTAATGACTTACCCTTAATGCTATCATGACTGAGCTGTGTGGACAAGTGAACTGTTAGCCAGCTTGTGTTTTGTTGTGTTTTTGCAGTCGCTGGCAGTGTTACAGTAGCCACCATCGTTCTCAGAGGATGTGCTATTCTCTGCTGCTCAGACTATTGAGGGCTGTGGAGGCCGAGTGGGAGGCTGGAGAGCCGCAGAAGGAGCTGGTAAGGCCTCTTTTCCTAAACCCTCATTGATCCAGAGTGGCAGGGAATGTTCATTCAGAGGTGAAATGTCTTGGAAGTGCTGCTTTCGAGGGCTCTTGTGCTTAGGTACTGAGAGGGTGTGAAAGTTAGTGAAGTGCTTTGAGCTAAACTGTCATTCAGCTTGGAAGAGCTCAAAATAGAGTGTTTCTGTGTCTCTTCTGGGTGTTAATGTTGGCTGTTGTTGCATGTGCAGGAAAGCCTCTTGGCACAAAGCTTTAAACTGTATTGTGACTACTGCCTGTCTCTGATGAAGAGCATGAGGCATGTTTTCTCCTGTACCAACCCTACTGCCATCACACGGTGTGAGCTCATGCTGAGGTAAACACAAACACACTGCTTTGGTTTTATATAATGGGCTTTTATATGAATCATTTATATATTGTAGCCTAGATCTCATCACTGCTGTGATAAAACCTCATACAAATTACACATTTATAGAAGTTATCTTGATTATACATTCATGTAAAGTCCAAATAATTAATCAATTATATTGATCCTTTCAAATCAAATCAATTGAAATCATGTATAATGTCATATCACATTTGCACAAGTGTAAAATTGAGTTTGTGAAAATATGCACAAGTGAAAATTGTTGGTGCATAGTAGAGATCTGTTCGGGACTGATTTGTTAGTCCCGCTCCCGCTTGTTTTTGTCCCGCTCCCGCGATAAAATCATCATATTTGGTCCCGCTCCCGCCCGCCACATAAACATGTCCGCCCGCTCCCGCCCGCAGTCCTCACAGGAGGGCGGGGCATTTGTGCGCGCGAGTTGAGTTTAGTTTGTCGTCCATTGTGTGTGGGGTGTGCGAGCAGTCTCGTTCAGAGAGACGGAAAGAGGGGAGGGGATGTTGGTGGATCGGTTCTGAGTTGGACGTAAGATACAAAGCTATTGAGGAAAAAACCCGGAGTTATAGCTCTGTAGCCCCGCCCTAGTACCGCCCCTGATCCTCACATCAACCAGATTAACTACACAGAGCTTAAAACTGACATATTGTGGTGAGATGGAAGTGAAAAGAAACTTAAATGCGTCCAGCACTATGCAAAACATTTGTTTATACTTATTTGTGAATACTTAGATTTAAAGCCAAATACAAAACATGCTCAGAACTGCTTATAGCACTAATGCTACTCCACATCTCACAGATGGTAAGTTACTCACGTAAACAAATTAATCACATCTACCAACACAGGATGATGACTACATTAATAAAACACTAAGCCAGCATAACACTACTGCATAAAATAACCGATATGAACAATTCATAACTGTTTTACAACTGTGTACAACCCGCAAGTGCTTCTGGGTGATGACGTCACACATACCACATGATCTCGACATGGACAACGCTACAATATTTATTACAACAGCAAAATATTATTTAGGTTATAATGAATCATTATTAGAGAGAGAGGGCGAGAGAGAGAGAAAGCAAGTGCGCATTTGTGTGTCAGTGTGAGGGAGAGAGAGATAGAGAGACTGACTGTCTGTTCACGTGATGCTCCACCAGTATTTTGACTTTCTTACTGTCTGATAAGCTGCATGATTATCATCATTTTCTAGACTATGTACTAACTTGGGGGATTTTTTGACATGTTTGTCTCGTCCCGCTCCCGCGACGACTGGACTGACTGACTGAGGTATTGTAATGGGACCCGCGGGAGTCCCACGATAATGCAGACCTCTAGTGTGTAGTCCCTTGCAGCACTTTTGTACAAAAATATGTGCATTAAAACCCCCAAAAAGCACAACATATATTCACATTAATATACACTAGTATTGTTTCGTTTTTCCAACTATGCAGTATTTATGGGACAAAACTTTCTGCAGCTAAATATTGTTTTATTTTATTACATTATTTTTAATGATTTTATTTGTGGAACAGAAATGAGAGGCACTGACTAGCGACCTATCCAGAGTCTGAAGCCTATGAATCAAAAGAACAGGCATGTAACCCTGATCTACCACAGGACTCAGATCTCAGTTTCAGTATCAGTTACTAAATCTGGCTTTTATCACCTCTCTAACATCAACAACACAGATTTTCTGACTGAACCGATCTGGAGAAACTCACCCAGCAGGTACAGGATGTTATTAGACGTTATCCTGACATTTTTGTCATCCGACATCATGACCGACCAACCAACCATTCAACCAAACCTGAACGTCTGTTGACACATTTCTAGTAGGATTGATTATTGTAACAGTCTCCTAACTAAACTCATTCAAATAATTCTTACACTGATTACCAGTATGTTTTATAGAATAAATTTTAAGCTTCTTTTACTGTTGAATAAATCACTTAATGGTGCAGGACCAGAATACTTATCTGATATGTTGCAAAGATGTGACCTGAATAGATCTCAGATCACTAGAAACCCTTCAGTTAGTCCTGTGTAAGATAAAAACTAAACAATCAGTCCTGTTTAAAATAAAGAATAAACCATCAGTTAGTCCTGTGTAAAATAAAGATTAAACACGGAGAAGCAGTGTTTTGTTATTAAGCTGTTTTTAAATTGAACCAGCCGAAAGTGAATTTAGAAGAGATGAAAAATGTTTTTATATTTCAGCTCAGTTTAAAACACTGTACTCTTCACACTTTATTCTGTAACAGCATCACTTTATTAGTTTATATGACCTGATTTTTCTTTTAAATCTATAGTTTTGATCATGTTTTATTGTAGTATACTCTTTATGTGATTTAAAGCATTTTCAATGACCATGGTGTATAAAAGGTGTCATAATCAGGGTTCTAAATTAACACCCGCCAACCCGCCAAATGCAGGTCAAAAAATCATTTTGGCGTGTGTTCATAAAAACTTACTAGCTAATTTGACCAGTGATGCAAGAGGCATTACATGCATGATACCTAAGGCTCCGTTCTTGGTCATTTATTCCCTGGCAGTACTTCCTACATTTCCCATGAACAGGGGCGTCGCCAGACATATTTTACTGGTGCACATGCCCCAGTATTGATCTGCAGTGCCGCAATATAAATTTCACCAGTAAAAAAAATCACTTCAGAGTTTTAAGTCTACGTAGAATACACTACAAAATGCACACATAGCTACTTAATATAGTAATTCATTGCAATTCTATTCACTCGACACAATACCCACATGGCTACTTAATATGATAATTTATTCACGTGTAGAGAGAGAGAGAAAGAGAAAGCGAGAGAAAGGTAACGTAACGTTAGCCCATAACAACTTGCTGAATACTTATATAATATCATATATTATTTTAATCTTGATTGAGTTAAACATCATTACTCCTGTAGATGGATATCAGAAAGTGTTTTGCTCAGCAGGGATAAAGCAGCAAGGAGAAATGAGAGAGGTGAGCCCCTGGCTAGGCTACTTCAACCTGTGTCTATGACGTTAACGCTACATTAGCTAAACGTTATTCCTTGTAGAAAAACAGCCGAATTAACATTAGCAGTACAGACAGTGACTTTTGTTAGAAATGGCTAAAGTAATGAGGATGGGAAAACCAAAGTGGTGACGGGAATATCTAGTGAGTTGGCGTTAACGGTGGGATTATGCTGGTTGGGACTTCTGCATCAATGATGAATATGAGAGAGAGCTTGTGTTGACTAGTTAGCCCAGGAATACTGCAGTGGTTCAAACTCAAATGGTGCACCTTCATGTTTGCAAATGTGGGTTCATTTTTCCTTAATCATCAAGTCGTGACCCAAATTTTTAAACCATTCAAATTTATTTCACAGAAAAAATGCACAGTAATGACTGTCTTTTTCAGTCGTTTTGTCTTTATAATTGGCTAAAACACTCTTGTCTCCAGTAAAATGACTAAAAATATATTTTTGCTTGTACCAGTAGTGCTTTACAAGTCTTGAGTAAAGTTCACAAGTAGGCCAAATGCATCAGTTCATTCTGGTGATTTATCAAAGATCCAGTCAACAACGTAATCTGATCTGATTGTTTAGTTTAAAGCACTATTTATGCTTTCTTAAATATAAATAAGTGCAGAAATTTTTTTTTTCGCATACATTATATGTGCACCAGTACAGTCTTAAGTCTAGTAACGCCCCTGCCCATGAACACTATATGCCTTAACGCTACGTCATGACATTATACGCCTATTGGCCGCGCACAGTTTGTAGTGAAAAAAGCGCTCTGAAATTGTGGTTCAAATAATATACATACATAGAAAGATAGAAAGATAGATAGATCGATAGATAGATAGATAGATCGATCGATTGATCCCAAACCTGTTTGGACTTTCTGTGTATCTGTGTATATTTTATGGTATATGTTGTGTTTTTCATGCTGACAATGTTAATAAAATTATCAAATGCATTCAGTGGCACTTATTTCTCTTATTTTTACTGCATAAACTTTGGCTAGTGGAAATTCTGATTGGCTGGTAACTTTAGAGAGTTACCAGCCACATTGGCTGGTGATCAAAAAAGTTCATTTAGAACCCTGGTTATAAGTAAACTTGCCTTTATGACAGTAAAATAAGTCAAATAAAAGTGAAACAAAACACAATTAACTGTTAAGAGCAAATGAAAAAATGAAGTTATGAGGTTTTGTCACAATTTCATGTTTAGAAAAAGGAAGAAAAAATTAAGCTCAGGACCACTTTATTGGTCAGGATTTCTTCATGACATTTTTTGTGCTGGAAATGTATGAAAACATGCACACACAGTTTTGAAAGGATTGAACTAGACCGTCTATTCAAATTCAAATCTTTTTGCTTGTCAATAAAGCAGCTGTGTGTGAAAGTTTGTGCTGCTGTGCCCTTTCTGGCTCTGTATTCTCTGGGGGGGTCTGTATTGGATAGAGGGGTTTGGAAGAATTGATATCCTGTGGGGCTTTTTCCACTGTTGCTTTTACATGTAGTATAGTGCACTGGTCTCCAAAGAGTGAGTCAATACTGCTAGTGCACACACACATATTCTTCAGTTTGATTAAATAGGCTGAGAGAAAATGACAGATGGGGGTTCTAGTCTGTCGGCTCGATCAACTGAGAGTATACAGAGTTCACATGCAAATAGAACTACATATTCAAAGAAACTTGATGACCATTGTGGATTTTCTGTGTCTGATTCTTTTATTTTGTGCTCTTGACATTGGTGTTTTGTGACTATTTGTAATATAGGACTATTGGGCAGGTGCAGTCAATGCAAGCATTTAAGGCAGTTTGTCCCAACCGCAATGAACTACACCTGGAAATAGCAACTGTTATAAAGGTACGATTGACCCAAACTAAATAGGAGTGGCTATTGTTGTTAATCACTGAGCACTTTCAGAGTTATTCAGGTTCTCCTCTTGTAATTTTTCTCTGTGAATACAGAAAGGCACTGTTGAGTGGTATGAGGCGACAATTTCGCACTTCAAACCAGATGAAGGGGTAAGTGTCTGTTTAAAAAAAAAAAAAAAAAGTACAGCACAATGGAGTTTCTATATATGTCACATTTCATTAATGGGCCACAGTCTGAGCCGGCAGACTGATGGTAAGGCTATAGAGAAGGCTTTTGCAGAATGCTGCTGCCTTGTTCTCTGTGTCATTTTGCTACAGGCTCTGGAAGAACAGTTGAAGAGGCTGGTTCGAGTGGTGGATGCAGTGTGTGTAGATGTGCAGAGAGGACAGAATGTCTACAACAAGCTCTTTCATAGGTACTATCCCAATATGCAGGCCCTCATACTACTTTTCAATTTGGAGCTCTAGCCTCCTGCTAGAGGGGAATATGACAGTATGATATTTTCCTTATGATGAATTACATCATAACGTGTTTTATGGGTTTTGTCCATAGTCTGTATATGAAAACTGGACACAATCACAGCATTAGAAAAGTCCAGTTTATTTACATATTGCTTTTTACAACTGTCACAAAGCAGGTTTACAGGGTTAGTAACAACCAAACACCAAAGCCCAAAACACAAAATGATGCCCTCTGGCTGATTGCAGTACAGGTTTAAACCCCACCCACAACCTTTTTATTGAATGGGAGCTTCAGCAAAGTTTCCTCATTCAGTTTTTGTTTTCAATTGTGTTAATATCACAAGCTTTACCTATGATAATTTACCCCCCATTAATTTTCTCTATGATAAATGTATTTTATAGAAGTTATTTGGGGATATTTATGGTGATGAGGTGAATGACAGCTTGGTTGAGTTGATTGTTCTCCCTGTGACTCTTCACAGCCACTGATGCTAGCAATACAACTCAGTTTATTTTACATTCATCTGTTAATAAGATTGACATTTTTGAAGAGAAGTGATGTCTTGTTCAGCAGGAAGTTGTACTTACAGACACTCAAAAGGGGCCGTCACCCCAAGAGAGAGGCCAGAGTTAGGGTGGTAGAACTGCCTTGCCTTGCATCTCTACTTGCGCAAACAATATTGTGGCATCATCTCAGTCATTTTTTGGCTTGAAAACGTCGCAACGGAAGTAAATGAAAGTGGAGTGTCCAGTTCTTATATACAGTCTGTGGTTTTGTCACCACTTCTTGAACAACTGCAACAAATTTAAATTAATGCAACGCTCCACTTCCACAGCATTCTTTTATTCTGTATTTGTACATTATTTACATAATTGTAGCTAAGCTATAGGAATGTTAGAGTGCTGCTGAGTTAAAGTTAACCCTCCATAGTTATTACTGTCATCCTGAAACTTTGTCGTTTCTTTCAGCTCAGTGAAGGTGGACTTCTTCAGCATCTCCTATCGACAGTTAGAGAAGCTGGTACGTATGCAAATGCAAGTGAACCTCAAATTAATTCTCCCATTGATAAACATGAGTTGGGAGAGAGAAGGGCTAATGGAGAAGCATGTGTCCAGGTGGCCGATGACGTGAGCGTTGCCATGGAGCGGGTTTGTGGAACTTTGGAGCAGGAGAGCTCACGGCTCTCCCAGACCATGGGGGAGACCTTGTTCGAGCTGTTCATATCCCTGAAGACCCTCAAACGCTTCAGGGAGTTCCTGCCTCTCAAGTGAGTCACCGTGTCCCTTAGAATCAATCTGTGAGGATGAGATGATCACAGGACCCTCAGCTGTGCCATATGAAAAAGTGTGACTCATACAGTGTGAGGGTGGCCATATGTGGCTGATAGATGAAAAAGTTATTGTAGTTATATTTGGCACAAAAAGTCTTTGCGTTGAATGTTCTGTCAAACGCTATTTATAAGTGATGATTCATAAACAGGCATCTGTTTTGTGTGCATGATTGTTTTTTAGAGATACTAAGATGCTGGCGCTGACTGGATTTCACAACTGGTTCAAAACCTCCATCCACAAATGGTTGCAGATTGTGCACGAGAAATCTATCGACAGGATCCGCAAAGCAGTGGAGATGGACCAGGCGAGTTGGTGTTTAAATGAGGAAAAATATAGAAAGTCCTTGGCTTGATTGTGCAACAAGCCTTAAGAGACGTGAAAATATGGTCCATATTTACATAATGACTCTGGAAAGCCACAGTCTGTGTGATTTCCACTTCATCTGTGAAAAATGAATAGTTTTCTTTCTGCTAGGACATAAATATCTCACATTCAAGTGTGCCAGCGGGATGTACCGTCACTGTTTATCTGCACATTTATGTGCTTGTGGAGTGAGAGGTCCGTTGTAAAGCTGTACGTGTGTATTTATATATGTGTCTGTGTGTGTGACACAGTTGGAACCAGTCCTGCAGGCAAGACACAGTGTCTCAGCAGTGGATGTCACCACATGCTTTGGCCAGGTGCGAGAGTTCTGGAACCAGCTGGCTTGGCCCGACTCAGCAGGGGCCTTCATCTTCATCACTCGTCTGACTGATGTGAGTTCATGCATACTTAGATGTTTTTTTTTTCTTCAAAACACAATCAGGAATACACTTAAATACAGATTTCCATTCTCTGTCACCTTTGTGTTGGCAAAATTGAACAAGGAGTGTTTGGTACATGGAACTGACATAATCAAGCATTGTTTTCTCTTCCTTCAAATGCACATAAACAAACCCAGTCAGAAAAAAATCTTACACTAGACCATCCATCCATCCATCCATTATCACACCTGCTTAATCGTTGTCAGGTTCACAATTAGTCCCCTACCCCCTCACTGGGTGCAGGGCAGGGCATTACACTATCCAACTAAGCCCAGGACAGGGCGGCAATCTATCGCTGGGTGCCTTACACTAGACCATCATAATTCACAACTGTTTATGTCACTTACTACCTCTCTCTCTCACTTCTCTTGCATACCATGCACGTTTTCTTTCATTTCCCACTTATGTTTCTCAGCTGTCCTCTCATGTTGAGAGGAACGAATTTCATTTCACGCCCATTTCTGGCACCCGCACTGTATCAGTGCAAATAAAAACAAGAAAAAAAATTCAGGAGTAAAAACAATTCCCTGTGGCCACTGCTTTAAAAAATTGAAAATAAATGAATATAAAGACTTTATGTAATGTGTGCTGTAAACCAGCCAATCAGAACAGAGCTGCTACCATTACCACCATAATAAAAGGCAAAGTGGCTTATTTCAGGGAAATTGAAAATGGTTTTAAATGTTTGAAGCCAAATCTGGACATTTTCCATCACAACCAAAATCACATACACATTTAGACATCAGAGAGCAGTTTAATCTGAACAGAATAAACAAATACATGTTAGAGATGCTTTAAAAAAATTAAATACATACAAAGGACACTTACCATGGTAAACATAGTTCAGTCCTGACACTCCGTATATTAACATGAATCATTCTTCATGGTTTTGATGTGAAACATATATATGACCATCCATTCAGCTGACAGCAGTTCTGCCCACTCGTTTATGTTACTGTTATTAAAGTGGAAGATGTGGGGAGAAATAAATAAATGTTGTGTTGTTCCTGACTGCTGGGAGGCAAACATATCATTGTAGTCTTCCAATGGATCCAAACATCGAACATGAGTAGCTGAAACTTATATTTTTCTAATTTCCCCTCAATATTTTAGTCTGAAATGGTTTATTCCATATATGTCAGCTATGACAAAAGCCTGATTAATTTGGCAGATAGTAAGAGGTTAGAAAATAGCCATTAAAAATAACATTAACATTTAAAAATAATAAAATATGCAGGGAAAAGGTTAAATGTGTGGTCCTGTTTGCAGAATTTCTGCAGCGAGGCTGTGTCCTACTCGGAGCTCTTGAAGCGCAAGATCGAGAGGAGCCAGCTGGGCCGAGACTACCGGAGCTTCACAGTGCAGGTACATCCCTAGAGCAGTGGAGGGGGCATTGGGCTTTTATGTGGCTGGGTAAATGTCAGCACAGACTATTTCTCCCTCACAACGTTGCCATTTCAGCGGCATTTCTACACTATGATGCTTCGTTAGCTTCTGGCTTTTTTCCTCCAATTTATGTCCAGCACCTCTGCCTTCCTCCCACCCCTTCTAGACCTCCTTATTTTCTCCCGCCTTCTCTTCCCTTTGCTCCTGTCACTTCCCTCCTGTTCTTTTCTTTCTTTGTCTCTTCCTCCTCTTGTTTTTGGCCAGCTGTGTGTGGCGCTGAACAATACTGAGCATGTGCGTGTGTACCTGGCTGGTTTGCCACGGGAACTGGACTGGCGAGGTGTGGAGCAGGCCATGGAGGAGTCATGTGGAGCAGAAGGAAAGGAGCAGGTGAACAAGGCTCTAAATGGTCAGCTCTACAACGCAGACCTGGACATGCAGAGGGAGGCTAAACGCATCACCACACACCTCACTGATAAGGTAAGGGAACCGTTTTGAGTCACTCCTTAAAAAATAAATTCTCTATAGCATTTCTATTTTTGATAAGAGCTTGTCCAGACCAAATAATTATACTACATTAATAATGAATAATAAGATCTAGTGGTACCCAATAATTCACAGAGGGTGTTGGTTAGGTTTGGGCCTCATTTCTAAAATATAGGATTTGTCAATACTCAAAATAACTCAAAAAATCTATGACAATGTTATATTGAATCATTACAAGTGTGAATTAGACCAGTGGTTATACCTCTGATGTACAGTCTTACCCAAATGTTTGACACCTCTGGTCACATTACAGTGGATTACACATTTTATAACACATTAAATGTATATTTTTCATTGTAGTACATTCAACAAATAAATAGATTGTGCACTAAAATGTGTAGATGAATGTAGAAGTGAACTTGTATAGTCGACTGTTTGATTATTTGATTTAAGGAGCCAGATTCAGCGCCAACTTCACCGTAAAATCTTTGGAAGATCATTTTATTCCAGTTATAAGGGGTTACTGAAAGTCTCATTTTACATAAAATTGCTTGCCGTGTCCCAATAATTCATGATATATAGCCCATTTTGGTATAAATATCAGCCCATACAAGCCCACTCTACACAACACAAATGTCACACACTGAATGTTGAAAGTCTACAATGCATGAACCTGTCCAACGTGGCTTTCAAATACGCTCACTGTTTTAATCAGACTTAAAAAGCCAGACTCTCTCTGTGGTTCTGTAAACTATTACAGATAAATAACTTTTTAAAAAATATTTTTTAAGTGTATATACAGCAGCATCTGCTGATGAGTATGCTGACGAATATCTACACCATTCATCCAACACATACAGTACAAGTTGTGAGAAGCACACAGGTCATCGTGCAGACAGAATTATGTACGAATACTTTTGGTCACGCATGAAAAAAAATGTTTCTTTCTTATTGGGTTGGTTTGCTCTGCAAGGCTGCCACTTTTAATTTGCATGAAATAAAATAAAACAATTGTTGCCATGTTGCACAACGATAAGCAAGACTTGACAAATCAGATATGACTATGTAAATTCTTATTCAGGGGTAGTCCTAGATGAATTTGTAGTCTGTAGATATTTTAGAAGTATGTCTAATAAAGGCAATAAAAAGCATTCTGAAGACCAGCGCATATCATCCAAGCATTCTGCAACACCAATATTGTAGTGTTTGCAATTTCCTTTAAAATATCAATGAAAAAACTGAATGAGAGTTTCATATGTAGGTATTTCACAGCCCACCTCCTACGCATTCTGTTTTCCATTTATCCCTGCTTTTGTTTATCTTCTGCCTAAATTTCACTCTGCAGTTATTGCCTTGTGTTGCTGCCAGTTCATGATAAATATGGCACAATGGATAGAACTGTGGCTTTTGCTTATTCTGTGACAGAATTTTGTCAACACACAGTTGAGTTTGCCTTCAAAACATGATGTGGGTCAGCTTTGGTTTTGATGTGGGTCAGGCTTGGTCAGACTTGGGCAGGATGTTCTTGAAATTGAGCTTTTGTTCCAATTTTCCAGCCTGATTAAAGTCCTATTTTTGACATGGTAACCACATTTTTCCATCCCTATCACCATATCTGAAATTGAATCGAGGGGCCAAAATCTTGACCCCACACATGGGATTAGCTATAACAAGATATGGGGTTTGGTTATAACATCCCCAATGACAAAGTCTGAAAGAAAAAGTTATGCAGCAGAGGATCGTAGTGCAATGTAACAGACATAAAGAGGGGCTCATTGGGCATAAAGAAACTAACACACATCTTTTATCCCTATCTTCAAAGTAAGAGTCATTAGACATAGAGCCCAGTCATAACATCTCTCATTCTGCTCCACCAGTCTTTACTGTGTGAGAGGATCAGTGAGGCAGGCTGTTGAGATTTTTTGTTTTATAATACTTTTCACAGCTAGATGAACTCTTACA
>BRDA01025238.1:0-20458 GCA_036984385.1 Crenuchus spilurus
ATGAATATAACTCAGAAAAGGCTTTCTCCATGCATGCCTCCCAAACAGCTTGTTGGCATGTAGATAGTGCCTGATGGTTGTTTGGGAGACCTCATAACCCAAAGATGCTACCATTTGATTCAGTTCTCTTACAGTAAGCTTTGGAGAACTTTTTACTTCTCTTACCATCCTTCTCACTGTGCATGGTGGCAAGATACACTTGCGTCCTCTTCCAGGCTTGTTTGTCACAGTTCCAGATGTTTTGAACATTTTGATGATTGCTCTGACTGTAGATAAGGGCATCTGCAGGTGAGTGGATATTTTCTTGAAGCAATTGCCTGATTTATGAAGGTAGACACACATCTGCCTTACTTGAATAGTGTCTTCTCTTGTCTTTCCCATGTTTAAGAGTGAATAAGAGAAATGGGCCTTTGTGTGATGCCATATTTATACCCCAGGGAAACAGGAAGTGATTAATTACTAATTAAAGGTTCCTAGATACTTTGATCCACTTTATAAACTACAGTAGAAATGACAAAAATGGTTCAAAAACATTTATTTCCAAGAAATTGTTAAGGGTGCCAATAATTGTGGAACAGGTCATTTTATGGAAAATAATTATTTCTTAGTCAGGATTTTTTTTCTTTATTTTTTTTTTCACTTGAATTGAAGGTTGCTTTTTACTAAAATTTTTCAGAGTGAGATTATTCTTCTGCAATAAAAAATGTATTTATTTTAAGGCTTTTAACATTTTAACTAAGGGTGCCAATAATTATGGAGGGCACTGTATGTTTGCCTTGATATTTGAATTGCCTTGTAGTTCGTCTGTAGTTTTTCTGTAAGTATATCATAATGTATTAATCATTTTGACTTTCGCCATCTATGCTCGGCAGTTCTGCATTCTCTCTTTAGTCCCATGGTCTGATTTTTTTTAATTTAATTTTATTTTTTTTATAACTTTTTATGTAGATACTTTCTTTATTTTAACTAGAACAACTGAATCGAGGACTTTTTTTAATTTTATGCTTAAAAGCACTGACCAGGTCATCACAGGATGATGGTAGGACATTATTATAATATGTTTCACTATATGATGTAAGACTTTTGGCTCTTTCAGGAGTAATGTAGTGTTTTTGAATAATATGCTCTGTGGTATTTGGCAGAAAATGGTTCAGACTGTTAAACACACAATGGTGATCTGACAGACCAAGATCAGTATCTGATGATGCCTTAATATTTAGACCATATGATATAACTAAATCTAAAGGGTACATTTAACATGCTGTTTAAAAGACAAACATTCCAAAAACTCAAAACGCTTTGGCTCTGGTGTCGGCTATATCATCCATATGTATATTAAAATCCACAATTAAAACACAAGCATCCTGGTTCATATGGATGAGTGATAAAGTTCTGAGAATTCTGTTAAAGATAATTTTGGAGCTCTATACATTATTACAGCTGGGATGTGAGGCTGGCAGTTTAAAACAATGGCCTGGTATTCAAAGTGCCTAAATCCACATCTCTATCGTTTAATGTCTATAAATCCTCACTGTTCCTCCACCCTTCCTTCCTCTTCTGGATACAGATGAACACGTGTAACTGGGTGGACAGGCCTTATTTAAAGTGAAAGGTGCATCTGTTCCAAGTCATGTCTCCGTAAGAAAAATACAGTCCAGTTTATAACCACTAATCAGTTTGTTTATATGGAAAGCTTTGCTTATGAGTGCCCTAATATTTAACAGATACATACACACCACACTGGGGATACGTCCCAATACCTACTGAGCTGTCTACATGGGCAGCATAGAGGGGCTGCATCCCAGTCTACTTAGGCAACAATGTGATTATTTTACACAGAATTATTAAAAATATTTCCTATATTTTATTACTATGAACATTAATCTATTTATTCCGTTTCCTCATTTCTTGACCTTTAACATACAAGTATTATTTAAATACTGCATCTTATCATAATTCTTTCATTTATCTATCAATCAATCAATCAATCAAAGTATATTTATATAACACTTTTTACACTGTATGTTGTCACAAAGCCGCTTTACATAATTGGCATAAAACAATTTGAACCAAAACGTAAAAACCCAATGCGAGTAAGCCAAAGGTGACAGGGGCAAGGAAAAACTCCCTCAAGGCTGGAGTAAGAAACCTTGGGAGGAACCAAGACTCACAAAGGGGATCCATCCTCCTCTGATCAGACTACTGATAGAGATTTACATCCTCAGTTTAGTGCCGTCACTGTGCCGTAGTGTAAAACAGTAATGATAATAATAGTCGTGATTGGGTCCAAATGTAGTCAAAATAATTGTGAATAGCCTTCGTTTACCCTTTAACATCCTCACCAACAAAGAAGTAATTACTTTTGGGTGGGGAGGGGGGAAATAAGAAACAGTCAATGTTGTTTTGTAAAATGTACTTTAAAGTACAAAAAAAAAACATTTTTAAAAACGTACTGTAAATACACAATGAGAGCACTTTTTGGCAAAATCAGAACAAAAACTACAAAAAACAAAAACATGTTAATTTTGTTCACTTTATAAACACCACACTCACCTGTGCGCTTCATTGTTTTTTCAGCATTTGATCCAGTTTATTCCTGGAGAAGAAAATGTTGCATTTGCAGTGACCTTTAGTGGATGTTTTTAGCCTAACATACCTCTACCGATTGGTAGAGATGGCACAATCACACTTAAGTTCATTATGATATAGTGACTTAAATGTGCTCTACCAAATGGTTGAGCATAATGTTAAGGGCTTAATGATGTGTTAGAGCTGTCACTGCATCACAGTAACATTATATTACTATCTCGGTCAAAGGAGGACACCCGTAGAAAATAGGAACAAAGTAATTAGAGTAATATCATTGTTATCAGTTAAATGATGTTTTTTTTAATTGTTTGATTGGTAAATGAGAACGTGAGTAGTAAGAACCTTTTCCCATGGCTGTGTACAGAGGCTATGAGGTATTGTTTAAAACGGCTTGCTGAGTCCTTTGTTCTGCCACAGCATCCAGACAGTCCAGCTTGGCTCTAGAGCCAGGCGTCCTAATCAGTCTGTTCAGGGAGGTTTTGTTGATACAGTTGCCACAGCACTCAATAGCATAGAGTACAGCACTCTCACTACAACAGACCAGCAGAGCGTTCATAACAGCTTAAAGACCTACAGGACATAGAAACTGCTCTTGGTTTTGTTCTGTAACACACATACACCCACGCAATCATCTCACACAGCCCTCAGGGTGAAAAATAGAAGAAAAATGAAGGATGTGAGCACATGTGTGTTAGCACGACATCTAAAGCAAACATCGACCGCAAAACAGAAGCCTTCATGACTCTGCAAATATTGAATAAACGGGTTTATGGCTATAAGATTATTAAATAAATAAATTAAACAATGCCTTTGAAAGCCTGAAGGGTGTGTGTGCCAATACGTAATGTGTGTGAAAGGATTTCAACTTGAGCTAAGGACATTATGGGTGACAGGAGAAATACACTAATAATGCAGTCGACTGACATTATTTCAGTGATTAATTCTCATTATTTGTCATTCAGCACATCAGGTAAATGTTTTCTTACGTCAGTAATGAGAAAATCGTCGTTATAATGATGTTTTCAGTGAATTAAAAAGAAATATAAAGACTAAGAGTGGCCACAAATCAGCAGTGATACTCACGCTGTCTTATCTATTGTTGGCCATCTACAAAGACATCATTTTCATATCAGTTTACATACAGTGACTGATTTGCGGCCTAATTTGTGTGTGTGTGTGTGTTTCCATCTTCAAGGACACTTGGCATGTGTTTGACAGTCAGAGGCCACCTGAGTCCACTTTTAAACTGTATATCTCAACAGTAAGTGTGAACACTCTGAGTAACACTAGAATAAATACAAATAAATACACTATCAGGAATACGAGTCAGCTGTGATGAGGCGAGGCAGATGTATTTATACATCACCTCTCATACACCACAGTCATTCACTGCTTTACAGATAAAGAAATACAAAAATAAATCAGCAGAATGAAAAGAGGAAGAGAAAACAGTGAGAACCTGGTATTAAGGTTCTAGCTCATGTTTTACTAGAATTGCAAAACTAATATTGCTAACAAACTAGCACTCAGACTGCTCAAGCCTCATCCAGATTATTCAGTCATTGATCTGTAGGTGTGAAGATCGCAGGTCTCTTCAGTAAAGTTATTGATCTGTAGGTGTGAAGATCGCAGGTCTGTTCAGTAAAGTTATTGATCTGCAGGTGAGCAGATCAAGGGAGATATACCAAGGCTTGAACTCGGATTCCAGAGCTCTAATCCAAGAGCCTCAAACTCCAGTCCTGGAGGCTGGATTCCTGCACAGTTTGATCCTCTTCCTCACCTTCGATGATTCAGCTCATCAAGTTTAATTGTGGTATCAGAGCAGAGACGTCACCAAACTGTGCTCTACACCAACATTCCAGGACTGTAGGTTGACACTCCTGCTCTAAGCACTGCACCCCTACACCACTGGTTTGAATGTTGTTACTAACACATTAACCTGCAAATATTAAAGCTACAAGTAATAACTGACATTCCTTGTGTATTTACTTTCCAACTTCCTGGTCAGTGTGGTAACTTTAACCCAGCTGAGTATATGTGGACAGAATGTTGTCTGAAAAGTCAAGCGTTTTTATTACTGTTCATATGGACAGCCGTGTAGATTTAACTTCACATGCTGAGGTTGCAGTTGAGAAGAACGTCCCAAGTTTCCGAGGAGGAATTCCCCGTTGAGTGGGCATAGATTTTTTCCTAGTAAGAGGTTGGAAATTTTTAGTTACCAGCTTTGGTCAAACGATGTTGTTCTTCGGGGAGAGCAGAGAAGGTCTCAAAACACTGGCACACATGGTCTGAGATGTATTAGACAGTAAGAGAACAGTCTGTTCTAATAGTTGATGTGTTGGGATGTGGGAAAACTGGGCAGGGATCAAGTCATGGACCAAATTATCCTTCTGAGCAGCAAAGCTTGTGGGCAGCTCGTGGTCAATGGTGATGAGTACAGGCCTTCAAATTATCTAGATCTCAGTCTGAGTTTGAGTAACTAGGCACAACAGGATTTACTGCCTTCTGGTGATACTGCAGGACACCTTCAGAGGTCTTGTAGAGTCCATAGCTCGGTGCCTCACAGCATGAGGACCTGTAGCATATTGGTCAAAGCATGTATGATCTCAAACAAACATCTCACTAAAAGATATTCAGTATTTCAACTATAATCTACAGAGCACTAATGGATGGGGATTTGTTCTGCCTTCTTGTTGTCCTGAACACCTGTTCCTCATCACGGTTCCTGCTTCACTGCACTATAAATAGGCCAGAACATGTCACTGGACCCTGAGATGTCCTGCATATGCAAACAAAGCTGTTGTACTTTTAGTTCTCAGTCTTGTGATTTGGGTATTGTGTTCCTGAGTATATTACCTGTTTTTCTAAAGTGCTTCCTTCTGCTTGTAAAGAGTTCTCTCTGCTTATTTTCCACTTGTGGTCCAGCACGGTCTCCACGCATCCCGATTCAAGAATTTTACTATTTAAAACTCAGACAAATCAGCTCAAAGAAAACACGGTGAACCTTCAAGCTCCCCAACTGGACCTTAATGACTATGTTGCCTTGGTGGACGCAAATTAATCCAGAGCTCTGGTTGGCACATGGGCAACTGCAGACTGAGTTTGATGTGAACCTACTGCTAAGGTGCTTTAGCACAAGCTGAGGCACTTGGCAATCATGGCATGATGGTTAGGGAAGGTAGCTGGTTTGATCCCCTGGCAGAACATGGCTGAACTGCTCTTAAGCAAGGCAAACCCCTCTGGTGCCCCTTCCATACGGCAAACAACTCCCGCTGTTGTTGACTGACCAACATTTTGTGAGTAAACCCACCAACTTGAACTTCCAACATCAATCCTTCCAAAGGAACAAACATCATCCATCTCCCAAGAGCACTTCACAGAACCTTGCAGGGTGAAGTAATGAACCTCAGAACCTTGCATGCCATCCCCATGCCGTCCCCTGATGTCTTGGAACCCTGGGCTGCCCATATCGCCCATATCAGTAACTGCCACTACAAACCAATTGCTCCCCAACTGCTTCCCTTTAATAAAGGCTGCTTCAGGCATGTGTGCTCACTAGAAGGTATATTTAATCCAAATTTCATCATTTCGTCATAATATTAGTTATTCACCATTGTTTGGTGAAAAACGGGAAACACTGTGGAAACACAACTTGAGACTTTTCACTCTAGTCTTATGTTACAATGTTATAAATTACAAGGACAATGGTGTATGAAATTTCCTTTAATTGTGTTTTTAAATGATACAGACGAGTATAATGGGGGATTTTATGGAGCTCAATCACATGACTTACACTCTGAAGAGAACTACTGTTGAAGTACACTGTAACTAAAGGCATACTGCTGAAATTATGTTCTCTAATGTTGTGTAGGACTACAGATAGAAGGCTACGGTTGTGTTTATACTAAAGATGTATCCTTCAGTGATGGAAAATCTGTTTTTCTGAGAGTGTAGTGTCTTATTCTATGTGTGTAGAGTCAAATTATTGAGTCAAGTGTCATTATGGCAGTTATGTCTCCTGTTGATGATATGGAAAGTGTCCATCTAATCATCTTAACTGTTTAAGCCTGGTCAAGGTCACAGTGAGAGCCCCTACCTCTAAATTTGGCGCTGGGAGCGTATTGCATTATATGGATAGTGCTCCTCCAAATATTCCATCTGTGGTTTGGATCTTCAGACTTCTTAATCCCTCTGACCCACCCGTTTTATTGCTGGCCATCCTATTCCAGCATAACTGTCATTTCAGATGACCTGGTTCTCCTCTTTTATCTAAAATAAAAGACCTTTAGTTTTGCTTAGAAGTTAGGACTGATGTTGCCAATGATCTCTGTTTTCTTCTTTTCAAACTCTGGAGCACCAGGTCACCTCTATTCTTACTGTTCTGCTTTATCAGGATCCAGCTTTCACATTCACAAGGAACTGCAGAGGAGACTGCTGTCTGCACATTCTTGACTTTTGGTTTCATTACATTTGAAGATTATATTTAGATGGGTGTTCATACCACATAACATGGAGTGGGTCCATATATGCTCCATGCAGATTTTCACTGGTGTCCCACAAGGCTCAGTATTGGGTGCTCTTCTTTTCTGACTTTACAGTCATTCTCTTGGTGAAGTAATTTCTTCTCATGGATTTTTATACCACTGTTATGCTGATTACAGTAAACTGATGTTTTCCTTCTCTCTTTCTGACACTCAGGTATCCAGCCACATCTCAGCATGTTTGGCTGAAATTTCTACATAGATGACAACCCACCCAGAGCATCTCTTTTGTGAAGCACTTAAGCAGCACTAGTTTAAACACTTATTGTAATGCATTGTAAAGCTCTTATATTGTGTATATAATTGTGTATCTTTCCTTCTTTCTAGGTATTAGTGATGGTTTAGTTCTAACAGTGTCTAAACTGAAGAGTAGTTTGGACTCTAACCTGTCTGTACTAGCTGAGATTATTCTCTTAATTTAATAAAGCACTGTTGTACATCACTCTGGATAAGAACATCTGCTAAATGCTGTAAATGTAAGATCTTCTGAAGTTCTTTCATCCTGGTTCTACTGAGTGTGACAGTTTGTCATATTGTTGGTAATAATTGACCCAGTTAGGCAACAGCATCTTTTCCACCAGGCTTCCTTAAGTTTCTTGATTTTTTTTGTCGAGTGTCATATCAGTCCTACATCTTTTATTTTATGTTCAAGAGTCTAAAATTCATATCTTGAGTCATATCAGAACATGGTTTGGTCAGGGATGTCACAGATGCCAAACATGAGCACACTAGTCAGTTGTAGCAGAGTGAAGCTATCATTAAGGACAAAGGACACGATGTGACTGATGTCCAAAAGGGCTGATAATAGGGCACTAGGTGATGCATAGTCGAGGCAGAAATGACTAACCTTGTGAGATGTTCTGTAGTGTAGATGTTCTGTCCTGTAGTGAAGGTGTACTCAGAATGGACTTCTCATACATTGAGTGCCTCCCAATGGCATAACAGTGGTGGCCCATGGGCTATTGATGCTAGAGGGGAACAACAGTCACAGAGGAACAACGAATAGTTTGGAGCATCTGTAAAACATGGAAGCTTGCATGGCTCTACTCATCCAATGATCTCCAAATTCCTAAGATCTCAATCTGAGGGTCTGAAATCTGATCTTTTAGAGTCCATGACTTGGAGGGTTGAAGGACCAATGACAAATATATTAGCATATAGCTTTTGGTCGTTGTGGTGTTTAATACAGTTTAAAACTAGAGTTTTATTGCTTACAGTCATGGCCGAAAGTGTTGGCACCCCTGAATTTCTCCCAGAAAATTATTGCAATTACATATGTTTTGTTATACACATGTTTATTTCCTTTGTGTGTATTGGAACAACACAAAAAACAGGAAAAAAAGGCAAATTTGACATAATTTCACACAAAACTCCAAAAATGGGCAGGACAAAATTATTGGCACCTTTACAAACTTGAGGGTAAATAACTTTGAATGAACATCACATGCTTGAAACAAACTCACCTGTGATAAGTAACAGGTGTGGGCAATTTAAAAATCACACCTGAAACCAAATAAAAAGGAGAGAAGTTTACTCAATCTTTGCAGTGTGTGCCACACTAAGCATGGAGAACAGAAAGAGGAGAAGAGAACTGTCTGAGGACTTGTTTCCACAATTTTGGTTCTCATCAACAATCTCAAGGTTACAAGTCCATTTCCAGAGATCTTGATGTTCCTTTGTCCACAGTGCGCAACATAATCAAGAAGTTTACAACCCATGGCACTGTAGCCAGTGTCAGAAAGCTGGGTTTGTGTCCTAGGTCATGGGTCTTCCAGCAGGACAATGACCCCAAACATACTTCAAAAAGCACCCAGAAATGGATGAAAACAAAGCGCCGGAGAGTTCTAAAGTGGCCAGCAATGAGTCCGGATCTAAATCCCATTGAACACCTGTGGAGAGATCTTAAAATTGCTGTTGGGAGAAGGCACCCTTCAAATATGAGAGACTTTTTCCAAAGGGTGTGCAACCAAATATTAAGTTGAGGGTGCCAATAATTTTGTCTGGCCCATTTTTGGAATTTTGTGTGAAATTATGTCAAATTTGCCTTTTTTTCCTGTTTTTTGTGTTGTTCCAATACACACAAAGGAAATAAACATGTGTATAACAAAAGACGTGTAATTGCAATAATTTTCTGGAAAAAATTCAGGGGTGCCAACACTTTCGGCCATGACATGATATGAGGTAGTCTTGTGTGTTGAGTATATGTGATCAGTGTAAAGCTAATGTTTCATGTAATATAGGACATAAAAACATCTAATGTTTCTTTTTTAAAGAAAGTCAAAGCCCAGAAAGGTTAGACGAGGTAGAGTCAGTAGTGTGTGATACTTGCTTTAGATTCAGTTGAGCCTCTGCCACTAAATACACAGATACGACAGCCTCTTCCTGTAGCATTAGAGTCTCTGATAGAAAGCTCTGTGAGGATCCTGCCAAGATGAAAGTTGCTCAGTGCATTTAAAAGAGCTTTATTCAGGCACGACTGAGTTAGGGCCAGACAGGCAATTTTACACACAGAAGCCCATTATCACTGCATCAGAAGCACAATGAAGGCATTTTTTAACTTGATAATGATACAAGTAAGAACTTATTTCCTTTCTGAATGTAAATATAGTATCATTAAAATTAAACTTTTCATTTGCACATCTTTCATGCTCTTCTACAGTGTGTGCATGTACAGTACATTTTACAAACTGACTATCAGTGATGATGACAAAATGAGTGATGAAGATGACTTCATGCTAAAGCTGTATGTATTTACACTGTAATATACAGTATTTCTTCATTTCATGTTGATCTGCAGATGAAACATGACAGCTTTCCTTCTGCTGTGTGCCTGCCTCAATGTCGTCTCTACATCAGTGTTGTTTGGAGATATGGATGGTGAGTGATCTTTCTCATTGTCTCGGTGTGTCTGGTTATTATTCTTATATGCTAGATTTCTATATTCTCAATGTGGACATTTCTAGCACTCTATTATTTGGAATCATTAAAAAAAGTAAGGGATTTCACATCTGAAACTTATTTAGTGATTTACTTAAATTCTGCCAGACCAGCAGAATCATTTGGTACTCACACAATAAGTTGATTATTACTAGAACTGTGAATGTATAAAGTTCTGCTGACATACAATATATCAAAATGTATACATTCAAAATGTGTTTTGTGAGCAAAGAAGCTGTCACTATGATCAAGTTCGAACCTTGATTATGCTGTGTGTTATAGGCAGCCAGAGCCCGAGAGAGCAAAATTGGCTGTGCTCTTTCTGGGCATTCTCCCCCAGTACGGTTAAGTAATGTTGGCGAACCCAGGCATCTGCAAGATGATGCATCAGAACTGGGGATATGCGCGTAAGCTGCCCAGCGACAATGTATAGGCAGTGGTTCAAAAAAAAGAAGTAGCTTGACTTCACATGTATCAGAGGAGGCCTGTGTTAGTCTGTCCCCTTCTAAATCAGGGTCATTTCTAGTGATAGGGAGGATCAACAAAAAGGCAGGGGTGCGTTTCCCAAAACTTTCTTAACGCTAAGTACTTCGTAACCTCGTACTTACGAACATTTGTAAATTTACTAGTGTTTCCCGAAAGCCTTCGTAACCCACGTCGTACTTAAACTCGTTCGTAAATCTACGAGTGGTCTGACCCTCTCGTAACTCGCCAAGTTGTTGTTAACTTGAAGTTCACGTTCAGTTCTGTCTGAAAAACGAAAGAGGCCGCTGATCATCCTTTGAAATACGCAACTCAGCACACGCGTGTATATACAAACAAGAATTATTTTCTTTTGAAAGCGTAATTACGTCACGTAAATTAGAGCCTTAGTTCAGTACTGCGTATACATGTACATATTGTGACGTTTCAGCTGGTCTCTGGTGGTCCACTGGCGAGCAGGTTTGCATAATTCCCATGGGGCTTTGGGGTGGGTTGTTGTGGGGTTAAAGTGTTGTAATTTAGCTTAGGGGTAAAGTAACTGGGGGTTCCAACTGTCTTTGTGTTAAAAAGTGTGCTTGGTGTGTGACTGTGTACCGCCGTTGTGGGACAGGTCAGGGATAGATAAAGGTCTGAGTGTGTGAGAGAGTCTTATTCTACCGTCATTCATTACTATTCATTCAGAGCATTCAATAAAACGCGCTCAAAAATAATACCACCTCATTAATTATCTTACTCTCTGCACCAGCCGTCACAATATTAAGTTGAAATTATTGTTTTTATGAAATAAAAAAAACTTTGATTGCTTAAAGTACAATATATTATTTATTGATATACACATATAAATTACATAAATGCAGCGGGGTTTTTTCCAGTGTAACAGTCGTAGTAGTAAATTTTATATTGTGACCCACGCAATGGTTACTCATTGGCCTACTAAGCTTGTCAACTCTTAACCAAATTCACTGATTAATCATAGACACATACAAGCCTGTTTATAGGTAGGCTTAGCATGAGATGGACAGCAACTGCAAGTGAAATGTTATTTATTTATTTGCATGTATGTAGTGTAAATACTTTTTTGATGTTTGGTTTTATAATTATTGTTTACATAACGATACGTTTGTGGCTTTATTATGAAGAAATGTATGTAAATCGGTGGTTAAGTTTTCGACTGGCCGAGCCTATTTGACGCAGACACGAGGGCGAAGGAAGGCTTTTGGGAAACAGTCGGAAAAATCGCGTTCTTAAAGTTACGTCGTTCTTAAAGTTGTTCGTAAATCGCTAAGTTCAGTCGCTTTCGGGAAACGCACCCCAGGTCAATTGGCTACTAAACACATTGGAAATAAGTAAAATTTAAAAAAGTGTTTTGTATGAAAAAAAAATATACATAAATGACATTAATTAAAAAAAACGGCAAAATATTCACTTTCTGAATTCTTTTGCTCAAAAATTAAATTGTCGTAAAAGCGTTTTTATGATGTAACCATACAAGTTTCAAGTTTACATTAGTAAACATAACCATGTGTTCATGTACAAAATTGGCAAAAAGTATAGCATCTTTATAAAAACTATTAATTACCATCATTAACTTTCATTAACGCCAACCAGGGGCATCGTATTGGGGTGAAAAGTGGGACTGGGCCCCAAGTGGGGGGACAGACCTTGAGGAGTCTAGAACTTTATTTTTCTTTAAACATTAAAGGAAATAATACTAATAATGAGGGCGCTGGGTACTACTTGTGCATAGGGCCCAGAATTTGGTGCTACACCCCTGATGCCAACATTTAGTGCATATTGTTTTCATTTTGAAACAAAGATAAAAAATATACATCTCATATTCAAAACTAATTACCGGTACATTCAGGCAACATAGAGATGATGTTACAGTCTACAATTGTTCAAAATGCATTAAGAACACACATTTCAAAGCACTTGGGCCTTAAAAGTGTCAGACATCATACTTCTAGAGTCAAATTGTCATTTGATAAGCCAGTGGGCAAAGTAAGCTCAAGAAGCTGACAAGAGCTCTTCTGCATCAGATACTTTGCATCAAGCTACAAGAGATGAAAGCATATATCATTACTTTATATTTATTTCCTGAGAAATGAACCAGAATTTCCTAGTAGATTATGTTAATGCAGCACATAATGCAATTAGTTCTTTGAAAGTTACTCATTAAAGTAATTAAGTCATTAGTCATTACTATGAATGGATTCAATAATTAGTATGAAACTAATATGCACACAAGAGTGAGGAGGGATAACACCAATGTGAGATGGTATAAGTGTGTGATCTTGTCTTGCCAGACCAGGACAGCCTGCTGAGTGTGAGTATCCCCATGGAGCAGCCGCTGCGCCCTCTGTTGGGTGGGAAGATGGTCATCCCCTGCTACTTTCAAGACAACACTGTCCCCGACCCTGGAGCACCCACCATCACTCCCCTGTCTCACCGTATCAAGTGGAGCTATATTCAAAAGGGCCAAATCAGCCTCATCCTGGTGGCCACTGAGGAAACGGTGCAAATTGAGAAAGATTATGTGGACCGTGTCACCATGGTGAACTACCCCAGTGTGCCCACCGATGCCACCATAGAGATCACCGAGCTGCGCTCCAAGGATTCTGGGACGTACCGCTGTGAGGTCATGCAAGGCATCGAGGACAACTATGACTCAGTGGAGATGCAGGTTCAAGGTGCTGCTCCAGACATTAATAAACAGTACACTGCAAGTGCCCTGAATAGCCAGTGGGGTATTAAAATACAAATACAGAAAGCTTCCCATGTAAGGGGTTAATTACATCACTGTGTTTGATCAAGCACAAGTAATGAAGTGCAAATACTTTGTTACTATACTTAAGTAGAAATTTTGGTTATTTATACTTTACTGCAGTAATTATTTTCAGACAACTTTTTACTTCTACTTACTTACATTTTCATGTAATTATCGGTACTTTCTACTCCTTATATTTTAAAAACAGCCTCGTTATTACTATGTATTTCATTTCGGTTTGTCATCATTTAAAAAACATCCAGATAAACTGAGTCATCCAGAAAGAGTGAATGTGACTGTGGTTGGATGAGAAGTATAAACATATACCATTGTGATACCCTATTGGTAAGCCATCCATCACACCTGCATGTCTCGTCACTCTCCAGTAAGCTCAGTACTACACATATATGGTCCACTAATATATTTGAAATGACTCAAATGTTTTCATTTTCAAGGGGTATATATGCAGCTGAAACAGGAAGCCAGTACATCCCAAAAAATGGCAACATAATTTTAATATAACATTATAGTCATTATGTGGGAAGTGGGGTAGTGCACTATATGCCCCTGTGGTACAGCCTAAGTGTTGGCATTTGTTTTCCTTACATTACTTTTACTTTTATACTTTAAGTAGTTTTGAAACCAGAACTTTTGTACTTTTACTTGAGTAAAAAGCATAAGTTGATATTTTTAAACCCTAGTATCTATACTTCTACCTGAGTGATGAATGTCAACATTTTTGACACCTTTGGCTAGTAATAATACACTTTCAGTCACTCATATCACTGCATTACCTGATACTAGTAAGTCAAGTCTTACAGTTGAATACAAAAAAATATGAATATCATATAATTACAAGTGTCTTAGATGTTAATTTAATATTAAACGTTATTACTTGTAATTTCACCTTTTCCAACATGTGGGCCTTTACATGTGTAATAGTATATGTCTAAGCATGATATCATAATTAATAAGTATATTCAAAATATCTCCTAAATCTTGATACAATTATTTTTAAAAGAAATAGATATGTTCAGTATATTTTTTTAAACTATATTTGTTAGTCAATATATAGTTTATAATATTTGAACAATATATTTTTATAAGCATTATAATTATTAATGTTATTATGAAGCTGTTATGAGTAGTGAATATATATAATATGTAACTGTCCCCTGTTTTATTAGACATCTTTATTATTTTATTAGAATATCGAGTCACGTTTAAGTAAAGAAACCTGTTTTTATTACAACATTTGCTAACACATTTGAAGTGTAGGTGATTTTGACGGTCTTTCGTTTCCACAGGCATTGTTTTCCACTATCGGGCCATTACCAGCCGCTACACTCTGACCTTTGAGGAGGCGAAGGCAGCCTGTATCCAGAACAGTGCACTCATAGCCACACCTGAACAGCTGCAAGCTGCTTACGATGACGGCTTTCATCAGTGCGATGCAGGATGGCTGTCAGATCGAACTGTCAGGTACTGCATGTTCACCCCTTTCCAAAGGTTGCATAACTGTTCCAACAACAGCAATGACTAATGGACAAATGTGTAATTTATGTAGTTATCAGTGATGAACTGACGTGTGGATGCATGTGTATGATATGTGATGAACACGGTTTAAATGTATGAACACTTTATAACACTATGGTCATAGTTACTGGCTAACTACACAAGAACTAAGAAGAATGGATGAACAGCACTACATTAACACCTTAACAATTAGGATAAACTATTAAGTCATTAAGTCTTTAATTACTCAGCAGGTAAAAGCAAAGCAATTGTGCTTCTGCTTTATTCTCTTGAAGCTTTATGCCAAGTGAATATGTCTCTGATGCAGCTTATTGGGCATACTTTGTACACAAAAGCTCAGTTTTATCTTGGCAAATGGCAATCTGAGTTTAAATGAGTGAGACTTCACTATTATAAGGCCTAAACACTCTGAAATTTGATAAAAGTATTATTCTTTAAATTTTAACAATGTTTTAATGTCTGATTTGGAATCTGCAATGCATATTTTTACTCTGCAACTGTTAAATAGCCTTTTAAATAACCTGGATGCTTAAATAGCCTGGACACTAGCCTCTTTAAAAGCCTGGATGTTTAATTTCTTTCTCATTTTTTAAAGGCACAGTATGTAATATTTCGGATTATCTTTTAGCAGAATTTAATATAATCACTAATAAAAATGATTAAAAACACATCTAATCATTATAAACTAAGAAGTCGTTTGATTATTTTACCTTAGAATAAGCTGTTTATATCTACATTGGTCGCGGGTCGAACACCGACTGAGGCCGCCATGTTTCTACAGTAGTTCGAAAAGGACAAACGAGGCTAGCAAAAACCGTTTGTGTTGTAATGACGAATTGGCCACTCAAATTCGATGGCGCTGTAGCTTTATTTTACCGTTGGCTGACATAAAACAGGAGAAGAAATAAACGTATACCTCAATAAGAAGAAATACACGGAGGAGAAGCAAGAATAAAGGTTTTTTGGTTTATTTGTTAAGATGGCGGAACATTCTTATGCTCGTCAAGAAGAGAAAAAACAACTTCAATCGTCAAAGAAAAGAAAACATGAAACTTAGCTTCATATTCGTGTGCGCAGTGTTTTTCCTCCATTCCACCTTAAATGGAGCTGCAGGACATTGTAGCGTATGGAGCTGAACACTACTGTAGCATTTAAGGTGGAACGGGAGATTCGTAGCTGCGCGCTAGTTCGCGAGCTTAGCTAATATGAGCTCGTGTGAACTGTTATCGGCTGAAGTGCTTCTTCAGAGCATGGCAAGCTTACCTTGACTAGAGAAAAATGTGTATCCTGCCTGCATTATCTGTCTACAGTGAAGCAGTTTGATGTGTTTACTTTATTACTTTGTGCAGAAAACAGCTAACGTTTACAATAGCACTACTGAAGTGCAGAAAATATGTTTCGTCTGCATTGTAGCTATGATCATTTTACATATTACATTTCCTAAATTTATCATTAAAATTAATCTTACCACTCGACATATCACTATCTCTAAAGCTGCTATTAGACATCGCGTTCGGGAGAATCAAAGATATATGACCTCTTACGGCCACCGTAGAGACTCCTTCGTGTTTGGAAGGGCGTGGCTGTGGAAAAAGTCTTCAGTTGGTTGCAATGTGGAAACTAAACCACTAGATGTCGCTGGAAACTACATACTGTGCCTGATACATACAAAAGTTGACAAATAAAAGCTGAAATCAGGTTATTGATTTCTGCCTATTTTGCTGCTGAAGGGCGACCTCTTGTGATGAAAATCTGAGTTACAAGATGAACACCATACATTAAGTCACTTTAGTGCTGTGCAGCCTGAAAAATGAGATCTAAATGTGCCTACATTTTTGTTTTAAGCATTAAATTATAAGGATGTCATATTGGATTACAAAAAAAAAACACACTTTCTGCAAATGCGAAAGATTCTTTTACAAAAACCATCAACATTTTGCATTCATGTCATGTAGAGGTTAAAGAGAATTTCTTAGCACTTGATATGAGTGATTAAAGTGTTAATGCAGTACTCCTACATTCATTCGTTCTTGTTTAGCTCCTGCACAGTTATCCATTAACTTTGACTACTGCATTTTTAAGTGTTACTGAATTAACTATCTGCTCCTCAGATACCCCATTCATGAGCCAAGGGAGCCTTGCTATGGTGATAAAGAAAATTTCCCAGGTGTTAGAACCTATGGAGTCAGAGATGACAATGAGACTTACGACGTGTACTGCTTTGCAGAGAAGATGTCAGGTAGCCTAACACAGAGATCTTACAGTCATCATTAATACTTAAGGCTGCAGAGTATTACTTATGTTTCCCCCTGTGTCTGCTCCTCTGTGAACTCCAGGTAGAGTTTTTTACTCCATGTCTTTTGAGAAGTTCACCTTTGCTGAAGCATCGGAGCAGTGTGGCAAGCTTGGAGCACATTTGGCCACTACAGGGCAGCTGTACTTAGCCTGGAAGACTGGGATGGATGTGTGTAATGCCGGCTGGCTGGCTGACAGGAGTGTGAGGTACCCTATCAACATTGTCCGGCCACAGTGTGGCGGCGGGCTCCTGGGGGTCAGGACAGTGTATCTTTACCCAAACCAGACAGGCTATCCTCTACCAGACTCACGTTATGATGCTATCTGCTATGAAGGTGAGCAGGTGACTCTTTTATATGAATTTATTTCTGTCTCAACTGGGCATTTTTTTATTATGCAAGTTAACAGACCTTCTTTAGGTCCCAGTAGCACAGTTCCCAGTTAGATGCCGTGAGGTACATATGCAGGGGCAGATTTAGATGTTTTGGGGTCCCAAGCAATGTCATGTCTGTCCTGATCAAATATTCATAATATTTTATTAGGAATTACTAGTTAATATTAATAATATACTAATAATAACTATAAAATTATTATTATTATTATTAAAATAAAATAATATTAATCATTAATTAAATATTAATTATTAAATATTAATAAACTGTTAAATTTGTGTAATATAAAATTATCACAAAATTCTGCGTTACACTTCGATAATCAACTTCACTCCAATTCATTAACACAAATGTTACACTTACGTTTGTACTGTATGGTCAATAGACCTCATTTACACA
Source organism: Crenuchus spilurus (assembly GCA_036984385.1). Classification (NCBI taxonomy): domain Eukaryota; kingdom Metazoa; phylum Chordata; class Actinopteri; order Characiformes; family Crenuchidae; genus Crenuchus; species Crenuchus spilurus. Next base: position 17,940 of record BRDA01025238.1, read on the forward strand.
TAATTGTACCTCATTTTTGAGAAAAAATTAGCAGAAATTCTGAATTATTTTAATAATAGTTACACTTAGAAGGAACGTAAATGGATGGCTTATCACAGACGAGAGAGAGAGAGAGAGAAAAGCAGGTGAACACGGACTACAGGCCAAATTTAAACCGCGACCCTGATAAGGATTAAGAAGGTGTGATGATGGAAGTATGGTCTGAAAGTCCAGACGCTGACGGAGTGACCGCCAATCACACGTTAGCAAGAACAGAGCCGATGAGCTTGTGAGCATCTAAAGAGAAATAGGCGTCTGACTGAGTGGCTGTTTGTGCTGGGTCCTAGTGCTCAACCCGTCTCTTTTTAATATAGCGTAACACTGTTTTTGGATGGAAAAATCAGCAGAGAACCAAAACGGTCTTTTTTTGCCAACCTCTTTTGGCCAGCAGGGGGCCCCCTGATCTCCGGGGCCCCACGCAATTGCATGGTTTGCGTGTTGGTTAAATCCGCCCCTGTACATATGTAAGACATATCAAACACAATACGTGAAAATGTCCTGCTGCAAATTCTCTCCATGTCTTTCAGGAGACGATGAAGTGCCTAGTCAGCTGACTCCAGAGCCTGATGTTTACAGCACCTCAGAGCCTGAGTTCAGTGTGGGCACAGTCACCTCCAGCCCTGCAGCCTATCCTGAGAGTGTCACCACTGAGGGGGAGGCACGAGGGGAGCTGGCTACTCAGGAGCCCTGGAGCTCCACCACCATGGAGGCTCCCTTACCACTGCCTCCCACCATTACAGAGAACATCACCGATGTGGTGGAGGAAGTGATCGGCGTAGCTACAGCTCAGCCTGGTCTGGGCTACGAGTTACCTGGAGAAAATATCAGCACTGGTGAGTGAGTAAATGCTACTGATATCATTTGTTTTGTTAATGTATTTTAGTTTATTATGTACAGCGCTTTGGTCAACACATGTTTTTAAATGTGCTTTATAATTAGAGTTGGTATTGATGTTGATGCATAAAAAGTCATTTTGAAGCACTAGTCTTTGGTTTGGGTTGATGGAAATCATTGCCTTTGTTCTTCAAAACTGTGTTCGATTTTCAATTATTATTAATGATTGAGGATCCTCCCACAGTCCAAAAACATGGAGGTCAGATGGATTGAGTACTCTATGACTATACGTGTGTGTGCGCACCCAGCGTTGGATTGGCATCCTGTCCTGGGCTTAGTTGAATAGTGTAATGCCCTACCTGCACCCAGTGAGGGGGTAGGGGACTAACGCTGACCCTGATAAGGATTAAGCGGGTGTGATAATGGATGGATGGATGATTGAGGAATATTAGAACGGGAAGGGGAAACTCAAGAAGTTGGGCTGGAGTTCTGAGAGGCTTGGCTTTAGAGCCATATCCCTCCGCCCCCTTTTGTTAAGACAGAAGAATGAGAAGAAAAGTCGAGATGAGAGAAGTTATGGAAGTCAGAGGAACTGGGAGTTGCAGGGGTGGAGGTGGGTGTGACGTTTTAATCACAAAGGGGTTAAAAGAAGGGGTCTATATAGAGCATGAGTGAATGAGAGGCAGAGTTGTGGTCCGCCTCCCAAACTTCTGTTATTACATAACATCATTTATAACTATTTTAAGTTGATATCACAAGTCTCATAAGTGAACTTATAAGTGGAAAACCAAACATAAGGAACTTACTTTTATGTTATTATCTAAATAGTGCTTATTAATATTGTTTGATTAATATCTTTTTGGTAACATGAGAACTGCCAATGTAAAACTGAAAGCTGCAATTTTGCAGAAGTCTCTGTATGTTCCATTTAAATGCAAGAACCCATCACCATATGGCAGAGACAAATTTGAAGCTCTCTTTGCTTTGCTTACCATATTATTGTTACTTTATTACTCATAGGATTGTTTATTGGTTTAATCTGAAGAGGCATCAGTATTATCATTTTTAACAATAATAATAATTAAGAAAAAAAACTGCCTGTAAAATGTAGGATTTAAACTTATTAATAGTTCACTAACTGGTAATTAACTCTCCTTCTCTCCAAGTTTCAGAACCTAAAGGAGTGGTGTTCCACTACCGCTCAGGCTCCAGGCATTATGCCTTCACCTTTGAGGAAGCTCAGAGAGCCTGTCATCAGTCGGGGGCTGAAATAGCCACTCCTGAGCAGCTGCAGGCAGCATATGAGGCCGGCCTACATCAGTGCAGTGCTGGCTGGCTTAAAGACCAGACTGTCAGGTTGAAACTTTACTTTGTATGTTACCTTTTATTCAAGAAGTAAGCTGCTCTGAATAAAGATTTTATGTGTTCCAAAAGTCAATCCTGGTGATCCCAGAGTCTATACAGTCATGGCCGAAAGTGTTGGCACCCCTGAATTTTTTCCAGAAAATGAAGTATTTGTCCCAGACAATTATTACAATTACACATGTTTTGTTACACATGTTTATTTCCTTTGTGTGTATTGGAACAACACAAAAAACAGAGGAAAAAAAGGCAAATTTGACATAATTTCACACAAAACTCCAAAA
>BRDA01025244.1:0-12522 GCA_036984385.1 Crenuchus spilurus
TATTGACATTTGCCATCTCCACATCATTGCATTCAGTTTTTATTCACAATTTGTTTAGTGTCCCAACTTTTTTGGAATCCGGTTTGTACTTAAATTTAAATTTGTTTTTGAACCCTTTCTCCTTGTCTATTCATGTGACATTTTCCTTTTTCTGTATTTTTTACGTGAACCACACAACTTTTTGTTCATTGGTTACAACCCTATCCTCATCACATGTGAAGATATTTTTTTGTACTTATTTGATTTTGATAGATACATAAAGTCTATCTAGACAAAATTGCCATACATCTGACACTGGAAAGACAGTAGAAAGAAACACAGTGTAATCTGTCTATCATCCTGCTTTGAATCCATGTTTATAGTTGCCCCTCATTCACTATAGTTCACTCTGCAATTTGATGATTCAGTGGCATTAGCGGTTGCTGATAATTACCTGACATTTGTTGCTTTACTGTCTACCTCACTTCCCTCTCTTGTTCTCTTTCTCTCTTTGTCTCTCTGTTAATGGTACATAAATGGGTACACTGTAATATATCTGCTCTGTGCTTCTACAGCCCCGTGTGGCTGAGTGTTAGGCTCTTTGTTAGCTGATAAGGCAATTACGCCATTTAAGTAGTGCTATCCGTATGTTCAAGAGCAGTGATAAAGTACTTTAATAATGCATGTTTTAGAACAGATAGTTCTTCGCTCTTGGTTTTTTGACTGGATGGCACAGTTTCAAAGCCAATGCCAAGTTGCACTCCGAAATGCACCACTGTACATGATTAAATATCAGCATGATAGCTCACGAATCTTCTTCATCTGTCGCGTTTTCTGACTTACTGATGTTGGCAACTGGCTTTGGGATGTAGTTTGATATGTAGTGTCCTTGGGGGTTTGCTCTCAGAGGATCAACACACAATTATCATTTCAAAGTGTATATTCTTCAGTGGGATGAGCGGTATATTGATGGTAATTTTCGGCCTAGTCAGTGCTGGTACAGAAGTCTGTTATGTGCAAATGTGTTCTGTGTAACATTATGTGTGTGCGATATGTTTAAATGTAAATGTAAGTTATCTCAAATAACTTTTAAACAGACAGATTTGAGAATGAATGCAATGTAACAAATTGGAAAATACAGACACTGGCCACTTCATTAGGTACACACACCTTGTATCTAGTGCTGGGCGATAAAACGATATTGATTTTTTTCACGATTATTTTTCCCTCGATGACGATGATAAGCCGTGTCAATGGAATTCGATAAGCATTAACATTTGTTTCCATTTCACGTCTAAGCAGCTTGACAGTGAGTTCTGACGGTTCTGATTGGCCGGGTGAGTGCGAGGTCGCTGTGTGCTCGTCTGTTTGTGTGAGAAGAAGAAGGAGGGGGGCTCGCTGTGTGTGTGTGTGTGTGTCAGCCCGAGTGCTAGCATTAGCCTGTTAGCTTTGCTGTATAGCCTGTTGTTATTTTGCAGAGTATAAATAATTGTAAGTTTCAACAATACAGCGACGACTGTAAACGTCTTTCTCGTCCATCCTTTCAACGAGTCCAGCCAGACGCTACAATATTATGTTCTGGCAATAAACAATTTAATATTTTAAAGAGTAACATTTCATGTATTTAGTCTGATGTTTTTAGAAAGATGTTGTTTAAAACTATGACAGTGTTAGAAAATTTAATATTGTGATAATTATCGGGATTGATCAATATAGAGAAATTTATCGTGATAAAATTTTTACCTCTACTTATATCTACACTCATTGTCCATTTTATCAGCTCCACTGACCATACAGGTGCACTTTGTAGTCTCTCTGTTTGTCTGTATGCCTTTGCCTTTCATCCTGTTCTTCGACCATCAGGTATTATTTGTGGGCTGGATCATTCTCAGCACTGCAGTGATACTCGTGGTAGTGGTGTGTTAGTGTGTGTTGAATGGATCAGACACAGCAGAGTCACAGGATGTTGTTGATTGGATAGTCTGGATAGACTGGAGCTGATAAAATGGTCAATGAGTGTAGATACAAAGTATGTGTACCTAATGAAGTGGCCAGTGAGTGTACAGTATATAATAAGAAACCACATTTACACCTCTTTGTTTCATGAGATGAATATGTGGAGTACATTTAACCACATGCATTGACACTTGTTGGCTAAAAGCATTTCTGGTTACTCACTTTGACAACCGACTGATATGTAATATGCAAATCAGCTCTATTTGACCTGTTTTTTGTGTTTTCCAGCTATGCCAAAGCTGATTGCTGCCTCAGATATCAACATTTTGTATGGCACTGTCATTTCTTTAAGCTCTTTGTGAGATATTTACAGCTGTTTTGATATTTCTTTGAATATTGTTCTGTACTACATCACAGTCATAGATCCTATAACAAACCTTCTGCCCAAAACATCACAGGCTTTCCAAACCAACTGAGTTGTTTGAGGTACACTCTTCCTCAGCTTACCTCAATGCCTGAACCCTTTAGGAAGCCTCTAGGAAGCCTTTTGCAAAGGGTGGTTCTCTGAGGAAGCTGTTTTCCTGAAGGAACACAGATGTGAAGAAGCCTAGTGATGTAGTTGGAGGTTCCTGCAGGAACTTCTAGACTATTAACAGTCCCTCCAGTAATTCCTTTATATGGGACAATTTCTCGAGGCACTGAAAATGTATTTCAGGTCTTGGAGTATGTTGTTGGATACTCCGATTTATTTTCTGCAGTGTAGTTTAAGGCAGAGTGTGAGTCACGCTGGTTGACTGGCTGTTTTCAGAGTGCTAGACTAGCACTTTCAAATGATGGACATGCTGACCTGGAGTCAACAAAGCAAAAATTGCTTCTCTTTTGTTGGACAGTAGAATACAGACATTAAAAATAATATACCTTGAGTTTTAGATTTGGAAAATAGTCTATTTTATTTTGGCTGAAAAAGAGCTCAAATATGATCTAAATTGATAAGCCATCAGTTCAATGCATCACTGTAAGGTTTTAGTCATGTTCTAGCTACTTTTAATGAGTCTGTTCTATTTACTTTTGTTTACATTCTGTGTTTACGGTCATGCCATGTCCCCACCCTAGTCACGCCCATTGTCATTGTAATCACGCCTGCCTCCAACTTTTATATTCCTAATGTGCAGCTGAAAGAAATATCACTCAGTCCAGTAGGTCTACAACCCCAACACAGAGCTTTTGGAGGGATGGTGATGGTGATGTGATGGGATGTGTTGGTCTTCTGAGATTTTCTACTTTGAGGAGGGTCATTAGAACAAGTGTACCAGCTGCTGCTAGTTTTCCATTTACATTATTTTACTTTCACATGCACTCTCTTGCAGCCAGTAGTTGGACAATGATCCGAATTCCACCTTTGGGATGATGAGTGACCTTTGAAATGTCAAACAATTCAAAATTCTTAATAAAAAAACCCTCTCCAATGTTTTCTCAAACAAAAGAGAGATTGGAGGTTATTTATGGTGAGATTCAGTGATCATGAGTAATACACACACTTTCTAGCACACACATCACACATCACACAAGGGTAAGGACAGTGAAGCAGAGTTTGTATAGCACTTTAGGATTTGACCTTTTCATTACAGCCACTCATCAGATGACCTGTCAATCACTTTCTCTTTCTTTCTTTCTTTCTTGCTCTCTCTCTCTCTCTCTCTCTCTCTCTCTCTCTCTCTCTCTTTCTCTCAGAGAACTGTAAGTGTGACATTTGAGTATAACACTCAGTGGCCACTTCATTATGTACACTCATTGTTCAGTTTATCAGCTCCACTTACCATAGAGGTGCACTTTATAGTTTTATATTTATAGACTGTAGTCCTGTAGTTGCTAATTTCTTAGTTTATTGATATGTATGAAGGGCATCTACTCTGTGGCTTGGATATGTGTATGAAGTAGTGCAGGGAAGCATTTTAGCTTAGTCATATGAGCTCAGTGGTGGGTTGATACTAATCTCAGAGTTTAGGACAGAAGAGACTGGCAGGGCTGGGTGATGCTAAAATGATGGAAAAACAATTTTTGTGTGTATCGAGTTTTTTATTTCAAACAGAGTCATGTTATGAAGTGCAGATGAAGAAAGAGCAGACTGGAGTGTATGTGAGTGTGCACGCATGTGTGAGAGTGTGAAACGGTGAGGGGTAGAGGCAGATTTGCTGGGTAATTGAGTGTTTAATCCCATCAAAGTCGGAGCTGTGCCGACCGCCTCTCTGCCTAATCTGAGAGTAATTACATATCCCCCCGACTCCGCCTAATACACACACACACACACTCTGAGAAAATCTCGCACAGCCACTTGTCCCAGTACTAACCCTGACATACATGAACACATTCCAGTACAATCTTAAAGCAGTGGCTCAGCGAAAAATTTTAATTCATGCTTTTTCTACCCATGTAAGTCAGTCAGCCAAGACTGGTTCAGTGGAGCTGCCTAACTCCCTATACGGAAGAGTGTTAGTTGCTGATGACCTCTGGTTTGTATCTCTATGCAAACACAAACATTTCTTTGCTAAATATGATGAACTCCTGTCAGTACATGGCTTCATTTGTTACATTCAGCCCATTTTTATTATTCAAGTCCACTGCATCTCACATTGGTTCAATATGTCAGGAAAATGGCAGTCAATTGCTGGCTTAAATGTTTTCACCAAAACATGTCCTTGAGGTCTTCTTCATTTGATTACTTTGGGATGACAAGATTTATTACTTAAAGGAATAAGCCAACAGTACATAGAACATACACTTTGGACCACAGAACAAGAACATTTGGGTGGCACGGTGGCTTAGTGTTAGCACGTTCGCCTCTCAGCGCTGAGGTCTTGGGTTCTAGTCCCCATCTGAGTGGAGTTACCATGTTCTCCGGTTTCCTCCCACAGTCCAAAAACATGGAGATCAGGTGAATTGGCTACTCTAAAAATGACCCTGGTGTGTGTATGAATGTGTATGTCTGAGTATGAATGAATGTATATATGTATGCCCAGATATGGTTGGCACTCTGTCCTGGGAGATCTCCCTAGTACTCGATGCAGTCTTCCAGGTGGATGGTCGCTTCCGGTTGAGTACTACTTTTGAGGTCACTAATGATCAGGGAAAAAACACCTTAGTTATAAAATGTTCAATGTATTTTGAAGCCCAGAATTGTTTATAAATCTTAATATTGAACAGTTTGAAATAGCATTGGATCTACTGTGGCCAGGAGTCAACACTGACTCTTGAAGAATTTATTCTTTTTGAGTTGATTTCCCACAACTACACTGATGCAGCATTAGATTTGATTACGAACATTAGCCTCGTAGCTCCAAAAGACACAACCTTCAGATGCCAGACATGTCTTAGTTTATTGACAACATTTGAGCTATGGGAAAGAAAACTGAGTAAAATTGATTTTTAGCCAAACCATCAGTTTCAGCTCTGACAGCAATGACCCAACAAACGCTAACAAATCTAAACACTAGGTTGGTCTTCCACGTTCACGCTGCTTGTCTAGAAACCTGTAAAGCCAGCTTCCAGCACTTCGTTGTGTTAATGATAATGCTCTACAAAGCTGCAATGTTCTAAATTGTCACTTTTGATGCACTACATCACAAATATGGAACCACACACATACTCCACACTTACTTATCCCTACTTCTAAACCATTTCTGTACAGTACATCACAGCGACATATAATCAGGTGTCAAGCCCAGCTTCTTATATAATGCTGGATAAAAACAGGTTAGCATATCAGCAGTGAGATTGTGCAGTAGAAATGAGAACAGTCTGAGCGCCTGTTTCATTGACAGCCTCTTGATGGAAGTGCTAAATTGCCCCAGCGGGCTCAGTCCTGCTGTAAATCAGTGCCCATTCTACAGAGAGAAAAAAGAGAAAGCACTTTTAGTGTTCAGGCTAAAGGCTGAGTGCTAGGCCAGTAAATAATATGTTAATGGTGATGGCTTTATTTCTCTACACAGCCATCAGTCAAGTTGAAGCAGAGGCAAATAAAGAGAAGGGGAAAATGTGTGAGTGTATAAATCAGTTCATATGTACCTGTTTTGTACATATTAGCATTTCGAAGGGTTCCAGATGTTCTGCTGCTGTTGATGGTTATTGGTATGGGACAGATATCAGCAGATATTAAAGGAGGAAAAATCTAATAAAGAAGCTTATCTAATCCTGCAAGAAACCTACCCTGAAATAGCACACACACTGAGGGATGTGACGTTGTTAGCTGTAGATCCTTCCAGTGGGGTAGAAGAGTGAGTGGATGTCATCCTGGTTTAACATTAGCTGTAGTCCTTCAAGACAAGCTCATATTTAACTTATAAAGTGACATTTCAAGCATTTTTGGTTTGACTTTTAATCTGTATGGACTCCAAAATCTTAAAATATTCAAACAGTATCAACATTATGTGTATGTGTAATGAATATAAAATATATAACAATTTAACATGACAATATTCACATTTTTGGAGATGCACTTGAGGTGCCTTCTGAGTCTGAAGAAAAAACTCTTAAAGCCAGGGAACACTTTTAACTTTGCTTCCTGTGGCGTGCCAGGTGGCTTGATCATACTTCAACAGCCGAGTCTGGTTGGGGGGCACCGCCCTCCTTCTCCACATGAATGTGCTGTCTACAGTAGGAAGTCGGCGCTCTCCAAGGTCCTGAACTGCACAAAAGAGTTCAGTATCTTGGAGAGCGCCAACTTCCTTGTGCGGTTCATGGCTCACTTGTAGTACTTTGTCGGCAACATTTGTGCACGCCATTATAAAATATATTGAATTGCGTAATGATTGACTGTGCCCTCTCCCTGGCAGTGTAAACAGTCAGTCATCGCTGGCAGTGGTTTAGCCTTAATAGTACATGTTTGAGCCATCTGGGTCTGATTTTGATGAATAAGAGCCTCTCCCACAGGAAAATAGACCACTATATAACTTGTAAAGACAAAACTGTTTCTAAAATGCTAGCTGGTTTCATGGTTGCTCAATCATAAAAAGCCTTAATTTTTGTGAAAACACTTTGGGAGAGGCTGCAATCAGTTGATTTAGCAAGCATCAGTGAAGTTACGATGGTCATAAATTATCATTTAGCATTAAGCTTTGCAGATTGCAAATATGATGAAAAATGTCATCCGTTGGGTTCATTTTAACTCCCCATCCACTTTTGGAGTTGATTCGGCTAAAAGTGATACATGACAATTGTCCGAGCCATTTCAAACACTAAATACAGTGTCAGCGAGAAGCTTTTCCAATTCTGAGAAGACTTGCAGCCAGTACTTTTCAATAGTACCGCAATAGAAGATGAGGTATTGTGCCATCTTTGTTATTGTGTTCATGTGTGTACTTGCATTGTGTGCATTTGTGAGGATGTGATATGTGTACAAACAGTGTGTACACTAGTTTTGGAACACCCGTCCTTTTCTAATCATTTAATTAGTTCAGTGAATATCCTGAAGTAGTGGTTAATTGTCAGAGGTACATGAAAATAATGAGTTATTTGCAGAGAATAAGTCGGTGGTTAACAACTTTCAGCTGTTCTGCAGTAATGGACGTTATTAAAGCTTTGTAAATTGATTCAAACAATGTGTACAGATGTCCCAACTTAACTGATTACTTATAAATCCTCTGTCTGTATAAAAGCAGTGCTGGAATAGACTGTGACTGAATGCTCTAGGGCAGGACTCAGACAATACTGCATTGCAGGATGTAGTTTATTACTGTCTTAATGGAGAGAAAAGGGCAGTTAATAAAGACAGACAGACTATTCTCTGTTAAAAGTGAAGGTCTTTCGGGGAAAGACACATGGGGTCAGTGAGGACAGTTTCCTGAACATAACTGGACAGATGGGTGCAAGCAAAGCAACTTCTGCAACAGTGCTGAAAGCACTTTCACTTTTGTTTTGTCTGTGTACCTTTTAAATGGTAGTATAAGTTAATGTAATTGAGAAGGTAAAGATTCAAATGACTTTTGATACTCAGTGATATTGTGTAAGTTAGGGTTGTCACAATACCAGAATGTTGACTTTACCTAGTGTAGTATCATTATACTCAATACATATTAATAGTCAACATTTGACTATATGAGCTAAAAACACACAACATTGTGTATTAAAACTAGCAATGTTTAATATTAATTAAGTCATAATTTGAGAGGAAAGGTTACTTTTTCCATGTACATATTCTGTACCACTTATCGAAGTTGTCCTTCCCCTCTGCCATCAATGGCCAATTGGGTAACACTGTTATGCCATTGGGAGGTGCTAAATGTAGGAGGGCATTCTCAGTACACTTTCATTATGGCAACTCTAGAACATCTCAGAAAGTAAGCAGTTTCTGAAATGCTACCACCCTTCACTTTACTCTATTATCATTCCCTTTTGACATCAGTCAAATCATGTCCTTCACCCGTGACAACAGTTTTACACTCTGCTACAGCTGACTGGTGTGCTCACTTATTTATACATGCAGCAAACTCTGTTATTTGGCATCTCTGGCTAAGTTAATTCCAAATAATATACTGATATGACTGTACATTTATTTGTTATATACATGACTTGCACTGGACTGTTTGTCTGCATACACACTTATATAAATGCACACTTAGAGAAATATTCATATAGGAGGATGTAACTGCCTGTGTGTGTTGTTATAGTTGTTTTTGTTGTTTGTATGACCCCTGTCAGATGCTCACCTGTTCGTTGTACTGTTGACAAGACCTTGGACACTTCTCTCTGACAGCACTGTCCCCTTCAGCCTGTTACTGTCCACTCTCTCAGCATACTGACACTGTGCTTACACACAGGAGGAAAGGTCAAGCCTGTAAAATACAGATGCTGCAGCAGGACACTGTGGGGGACGGGCAGGATGAGGCAGGAAGGTTTTTAGGTCTGGACTGTGACTAAATATAGTGTTGGAAAAACAGTTTTTACTCTGTGTTTAAGACTGGTATAAATGGACTCTGTTCCTGTATTTTGGCTCTGAAAATGGACAAAACTGATCAGCCATAACATTAAAACCAGATTTCTAAAATGGCCAATATAATGTTGGTCTTCTGAGTGAAAAACAGCTCTGACTCACCAAGTCATGGACTCTATAATACCTCCTGTGGTAACACATTAGCAGCATATCCTTTACGTCATGTAAACTGTAAGGTGGCACCTTGGATCAGAGTTGTTCTTCCAATGCATCCTGTAGAGAGTAATCAGATTAATATCTGGGGAATTTGGAAGCCCCCTTTGGTAGTCACCATTGCTGAACAGTAGCACCCCAAAAGCCTTGCTGCCTTAGACATGCTCTGACCCAGATGTGTGGCCATAACTATTCGACATCTACAATCTCAGGTCTGTAGAATATATCTCATCAGCATCCAGCACATTATCTGTTAGAATTAAGTGTCTGCTTACTGTCTAATATATCCCTGGCCTTCACTTGCACTATTGCTGTGAGATGAAATTAGGTTGACGGTCATTTGTGAGTGGTTGTAATTCTGTATCTAATTGGTGTAAAAATCTATACATTTTCTGTACAAACATGGAAAGTGAATGGTATAATTGAAATCCTTAACATTGTTTACATTGTACAACACAGTCTTTTATTTAAAATAAGCAAACAATGAAACGCTGATTTAGTTTTAAATAAAAATAGTCACAAAATACAAATGGGTTTGTGGTACAAAACGTGAAGAACTGACACACAAAGGTTCTGAACCAGCCTAATCTAGTTTTGGGAAATCTGGGATCACTAAATGTCATTTGCAGACTACAAAAGCCTTTGAGGTCTTTTGTAAGAAAACATGCACCAGATCATCCTCTGTGAAGACTTGCATAATAAGATTTATATACAATATGCTGTCTGTCCAAAAGTTTGTAGACATTTGTTTATCCATAGCTGCTTTCTGAAATGGAAGGTATTATAAGTGAATTTGCCCTCATTTGTTGTAGTGTCTTAATGGGCCTCTCCCCGGCTGTGATTTTTTTCTGTCAGTGAAGCTCCTTTTTTCTCACTTGCTAATGTCAGTTTTCGGCTATCATTGCCTGCAGCTGTGACTGGCTTATTTCTTTGAAGGGTCCACCATTTCTGTGTGACTTTCCAGCACTGAAGGTGGGCTTTTTTTCTTGATTTGTTAGTTGGTCATTGTGTGTTTGAGCGGAGTCATTGACTTTGCAGGTCGGACTCTGTTGGTAACCAATGATAATAGACTTACCTGGGGTTCAACACACAAGGAAGGAATTGCACCCCACTTTTAAACTCTCTAGCATCTGTTTCTGGCTTATCCTGTTTTTTTCCTCTGGGGCCATATCCTATGTGAGTGATTGTGTTAGGCATGAGGAGCCTGCTACAAAAACCGATACCTCCCCACTGGGTTCTTTCTCCCCTGGGAATATACACAGTGTGACGACTTACTCATTTTTGGCTTTCTCAAGTGGCATACACATTTTCTGATGCTCACCCTTGGTGGCACTGCACCCTATAGAGGGTGGGATCTCTCTCTTGATGCACTTATATATTGTGTGTGTGTATGTGTGTGTAGTGAGTAGTGTGTATTTCTACAGGTGATGTTGCACCTTTGAGACGATGGAGCCTCAGTGCAGCTATAAGATTTAGCAAAAATCAATTGGACTGGCGTTCGCATGTGGCTCAGCAAATCCTCCTCCTCTATGTTAGTTAATGGTTAGGGCTATCTTAAATTCCACCTCCTTAGTGGTACAGCAGGCCATTCATTCCCCTGGCTCTGGTTTGATCCTATGTTGTGGCAAATTTTTGTTTGTCTTTTTTGATTTTTCCTGTTCACAAGTTGCCTTCCTCCTAACTACTGAGAAGACTTTACACTAGATGTTAAAAATTGCTGTGAGAATTGCATTTAGCCACAAGAGTATTTGTGAGGTTAGGTACTGATGCTGGATGATTAATTTCTGGATCCTGTCCAGCTCATCCCAAAGGTACTGGATGGAGCTTCATCACTCCAGAGAACACAATTTCACTGCAGCAGAGCCCAGAGCTGGGGGACTTTATAGCCCTCTAGCCAATGCTTAGAATTCCAGTTTATTGGCAGTGCTTTTAAAAGAAGGTTATACAAGCTGTTTGCACTTGTGTGCACCTACTAACTACAAAGGGATATCTGAATTCTTTTCATGCATATCAACATTTTTGTGTTTCTGTGAGTTATATTTACCATTGATGGTTTTTTTGTATGAGCACTGTAGTGGATTTGGAGTGCTTTCAATATTCCACTAAGGCCCAGACGAAGGCTACTTGCATTATGCATTCGGTTGTACAGTACAAAGCATGATCAATAATACTAACACTATGCTTTACGTTTGCTAACGGTAGCTATTTGTAGTAATAGAGAGAGAGCTGACAGCTAATTCATTCAGTGATACTGCTGCTGGGGGAGAGATGGGAAGATCAAATTACAAAGTTGTTTTTCTTGTTTCTTCTTAATTCAATATTTACACAGTGGCTTTGAGGTTTCATTCCAACACCTTCATTCATACTTTAATGAAACCTACGGTTCTTACTTTGGAGGCTAAGAATATACAGACTTACTTTGTTGAGAAAGTATTGATTGGATACAAAGTAAACATGCATTTAATATCTTCTTAATTGAATACTGTAGTTATAGAAATGTGACTCAGACCCAATTCAATAGTAGCATCAAAAGGCCATTTGAGTCCAAAATATGCAAATCAACCTTACTGTCATTATCTTTATCTGTGTCTTGTAGGAAGTATCTTCATTGTTTTGATCGTTTGAACAAAACATTCAACTCTAAAGGTGCACTTTTTAATAATATCAGCTATACACAAGATAAACACTATGCTGTGTTATCAAGCAGCATGAGCTTTGATTGTTATATTCCATATAATCTCAAGGCATCACTATTTGAAAAAATCCTGTAAATTAACCATCAAACATGTTCTGTCCTGCTTGTCTGTTTAAAACATAACGAGGACTGTAATTAAGTAATGCTGATTAATCCAGTTAAGACCAGCTTTTACTGGTTCTTGCTTTTAGATGGTCTAAACACAGCCATTCTCAAATGTTGTACAGCAGGCTTTGAAGTCTGCTTTCTCTTGTTTGATGAGTTTGTCAGTGGTGTTACCCAATCAGCAGGTTTAAAACAGTGCACAGACTAAAAAGTTGTCTACAAAACACAGCTCTGCTGTTCAGGACGGCAAAGACAGCGTCTGTAACATCAAATGTATTTTGAAGCATTAAACACGTATTTAAACCCATTTCATCAGACGCCAAACATTCTTCAGAAACAACAGAAACAACCTTTTCAGCTGCCATAGTCGCAGTGTTTGTGTCAGACAACAGAATGTTCAATATAAATACAGTCATATCAGAATATTATGACTAGAGATGGAACGATCGATCGGCTATGTATCGGTATTGGCCGATTTTTAATCAAAATATGTGATCGGCGATCGGCCGATATCTTTTGAAATGTAGCCGATCTCAAGATTTCTGTATTTCCACCTAGCGTTTCATCAAGGAAGAGGAGCCCTCCGCGAACCACATCCTGTCAGGTCCCTGCAGTTCCTAGCTGAACCACTAGAGGGAAATACATACCC
>BRDA01025246.1:0-14189 GCA_036984385.1 Crenuchus spilurus
GAGAGAGAGAGAGAGAGAGAGAGAGACAGAGAGAGAGAGAGAGAGATCGAGAGAGAGAGAGAGAGACAAAGAGGGAGAGAGAGATTGAGAGAGAGAGAGAGAGATTGAGAGAGAGAGAGAGAGAGAGACAAAGAGAGAGAGAGAGAGAGAGAGAGAGAGAGAGAGAGAGAGAGAGAGAGAGATCGAGAGAGAGAGACAGGGAGTGTCACAGAGAGTCATTACCCAGACCAATGGACAAAGAGATGGATGGAGAAAGGTAACATCAGTCATCTTCATGCTCCTCCCTGACTCACTGCTCACGCTCTGGCTGATGGTTGACGGCTGGATGTTCTGTCGATATTCACGTCTCATCTCATTACAACACACCAACCACAAGACCACACAGCAGAAAAGCAGGACATGTGCCTGAGAGTCGTATGAACTGCAGATCTGATGAGGCAAACACTGACTTCATGACAATAAGTGTCAGCCTGACGTTAGCATTATCTTCCAAATGATCTACTACAGCACTGTAACACCACTGACATCATCTGCCAGGAGACATCTGTCCACAATCCTCCGCCTGTAACACTGACTAACTCTATACTGTAGTAGTGTGCAGGTTTAACCAGAGATCAGAGTCATACTTGTGCTCCCAGGATGCTCTGGTTCAAGGTCATATGGTCTGAGCACATAACGGGAACCTGACAAAAACTGTAAGGGATAAAGTTATTTTTAGATAACATATGACCCAAACAAAACAGGAGACAGCTAATGTGTAATAATATTGTATTGAGGAATATAGGAGTCCATCAATATATATGAACCTGGATATACAGGACACTAGAAATATATAAGCCTGGATATATACACACTGTGAACACAGGACCAGTGCAACATAGGACCCTAAATGTATAGCTCACTAGAAACACAGGATTCTGGATATACAGTGAGGAAAATAAGTATTTGAACACCCTGCGAATTTCCAAGTTCTCCCACTTAGAAATCATAGAGGGGTCTGAAATTTTCATCTTAGGTGCATGTCCACTGTGAGAGACATAATCTAAAAGAAAAAATCTGGAAATCACAATGTATGATTTTTTAATAATTTATTTGTGTGTTACTGCTGCAAATAAGTATTTGAACACCTGCCAATCAGCAGACATTCTGGCCCTCAAAGACCTGTTAGTCCACCTCTAAAAAGTCCACCTCCACTCCACTTATAATTTTAAATTAGAAGCACCTATTTGAGGTCAATAGCTGCATAAAGACACCTGCCCACCGCAAACAATCAGTAAGACTCCCAACTACTAACATGGCTAAGACCAAAGAGCTGTCCAAAGACACCAGAGACAAGATTGTAAACCTTCTCAAGGTTGAAAAGGGCTACGATGCAATTGCCAAGCAGCTTGGTGAAAAAACATCAACTGTTGGAGCAATTATTAGAAAATGGAAGAAGCTAAACATGAAACATCAATCTCCCTCTGACTGGGGCTCCATGCAAGAACTCACCTCATGGTGTATCAATGATCCTAAGAAAGGTGAGGAATCAGCCCAGAACTACATGAGAGGAGCTGGTCAATGACCTGAAGAGAGCTGGCACCACTGTTTCCAAGGTTACTGTGGCTAATACACTAAGGCGTCATGGTTTAAAGTCATGCATGGCAAAAAAGGTTCCCCTGCTTAAATCAGCACACGTCCAGGCTCATCTTAAGTTTGCCCATGACCATTTGGATGATCCAGAGGAGTCATGGGAGAAAGTGCTGTGGTCAGATGAGACCAAAATATAACTTTTTGGTCTTAATTCCACTCGCCGTGTTTGGAGGATGAAGAATGATGAGTACCTCCCTAAAACACCATCCCTATTGTGAAGCATGGGGGTGGAAACATCATGTTTTGGGGGTGTTTTTCTGCACATGGGACAGGTTCGACTGCACTGTATTAAGGAGAGGATGACCGGGGCCATGTATTGTGAGATTTTGGGGAACAACCTCCTTCCCTCAGTTAGAGCATTGAAGATGGGTCGTGGCTGGGTCTTCCAACATGACAATGACCCAAAGCACACGGCCAGGATAACCAAGGAGTGGCTCCGTAAGAAACATATCAAGGTTCTGGAGTGGCCTAGCCAGTCTCCAGACCTAAACCCTATAGAAAATCTTTGGAGGGAGCTCAAATTCTGTTTCTCAGCAACAGCCCAGAAATCTGGAGATCTGTGTGGAGGAATGGGCCACAATCCCTGCTGCAGTGTGTGCAAACCTGGTGAAAAACTACAGGAAACGTTTGACCTCTGGATTTTTTCTTTTAGATTATGTCTCCCACAGTGGACATGCAACTAAGATGAAAATTTCAGACCCCTCCATGATTTCAAAGTGGGAGAACTTGCAAATTTGCAGAGTGTTCAAATACTTATTTTCCTCACTGTATAGGATCCTATATTTTGAGCACCCAAGAAATATAACATACTGGAAGTATTGGACACTGGTTATATAGGACTCTAAAAACATAGGACGCTGGATATGTGACCTTGGAAATACAGGGCACTGCCAATACAGCTAAGCTCCCGAACATCCAGGCCCTAAACCTCACTAGTGTACATCTCACACTAATGGTCACCTTTCACTGAAATGGGACCAGATACACAGTTAACCTATCTGAGTCCGAGTGACACCCGGCAAGCCCTGCTCTTTCAAATCAACCCAGAAACCAAGGCTATACTTATCATACTAACTAAATCCAAAGCAGCCAATGTGGCCCGTTTCCATGCCACCTCTTCTATATCTCCGATTTCTTGCTTTGAGATTAAAAGAGGGTGAAATGTCATTCCTTGCCAATGGGACCGAGAGTGTGATTTCCTGTCATGCTTCTGCTTTTGAAAAACAAACAAACAAACAAACAAAGAGACAGACAGAGCAGGGAGGGAAAAAGAGAACGAGAAGAAAGAGACAATGTACCGCAAGGAGCTTGTCATCAAGTTTTCTATTAGTCTACCTCGTCAGAAGCCAAACGAGTGACGGTAAACACGGATCGACTCTCTCCGAGCGCCTATTTTCCCGCTTCCCCTCCCGCTAGCTCGAAATCACTGTAGACAAAGAGAGTCAGGAACGAAATACAACCTGTGGCCTTGGCAGGCTAGCAGCTCTGCAGGCACCATTGTGCTACACTGACATGTAGCGTATAATTTACAATGATTCATTTATACACACACACATACACTCCCAATTATGTGCCCACACACATCCACAGTGCAGACCCCACATCCGCGGCCCTTCTTAAGACAATGTAATCACATTACGATGATGTTTCCATGAACGAGCTACTAATGCATGCTGACTTCAGCTCCGTCCAGTGACCAGAAGATAAACTCGACGTGACCCCAGGACGGGCAGTCAATAAGCACAAATCAAGTCGTTCTCCCCTTAATAACCATAATGGTTTTGTGTACCCTTGTGGAGACAAAGCAAGAAGGGGGACAATGTAGCACTACAACCACAAGAGCTCTAAATAGCCCATTTTCAATGCCGTTCATTCGGCTGCAATGTTTCGTGAACCCATTACAGAACAGCTTTGTACCCTCTTGTCCGTTGCAGCCAAAGAAAGACACAGAGCTGGCACAGACACACAGAGAAAACACACTCCCACCTCCTTTCACCTCCTTCCTTATGTTCTCTCGGTCTCTAAACGGTCTTAGTTGCCGGCGGAAAGCTGTTGCTCTTTCTTTTTCTATCTTTGGCACCTTTTTCTCTCATAAACTTCCTCAGAGCTTTAATTAGTGAATGAAACTTTGCATCAAACTCAAAAACATTGTCGTTGACTTGCAGCACAGACTAGGGATGTGTTGGTAAGAACCCGGCGATACGATATGTAGGGGTTACAATTCAATACTGAATGATACATATTATGATACGGTTGAGATTTTATTGCACCCTTGCTCTGGAGTTGATTACGAGTTCGAATTCCAGTCAATTTATTGTGCTCTCACTGGGTGGGTTGATGGTGCTCTCTATCACTACGGAGTAATTTTCACTGGCTCAGGTGTCAGTTAGCTGATGCATCAGAGCTGGGGATCCTTTGCTTTCCTTCAAACGTGTTGGCTGTGATGATGTACTGGAAAGAGGTGGTGGCTGATTTCACATGGAGGAGGAGGCCTATGCTAATCTTCACCCTCCTAGAGTCAGTGACATTACAAGTGATTGGAGCATCCTAGTGAATGGGTGGGTTGATTGGTTACCACATTGGGGGAAGAGGATTGGGTTAAATGAAAAAAAGATTGTTCTGTATCACTTTGCATGTAAACTATTAATTGAAAATCAGTTTTAGCTGATACAGTATCACAAAATATCAAATAAGTGTATCAATATTCCCAATCCTGTCTCAACAGTCCTAATGAATTATTAACTCGTCACAACATCCATTTGGCTTCCCTGGACTCTACTGTCTTGAATATATTTACTTCATTTGCACACTCATAAATAAAGGTTCTTGGGTTGAATACACAGATATAAGAAAAAACTTTAACTGGTGGACCTTAAAAATGTTTTAAAAATCAACATCTCATTTTTATAAAAGCTTCTTTAAACAAAGAAAGGCAGGCAAAATTTATTCCATGGCATTATTTCATAGACCCAGTTTTGGCACCTTTATTTGTAAGTAAAATGACTGTAAAGAGGCCAAAAACAGACTGTCAGACATAAAATTACAGTGACTGAATATGAAGAACCTGTCAAAATATGACACTTATTTTAAAAAGGAATGCCGAAACGTAGCTGAACTTGATATGAGAAGTCTTTGATAGCAACAAGTGATGACCCGGTTCTGGCTATCATTCATCAGGCCATAAAATGACAGTGATGACTTTGTCTGAATGTGGCCCAGAAGTGAAATGCCATCACAAAATGTAAATATGACTGCTATAACTGGGCCAGTTCTGGGACATAACTGACCTAATTGGGCCATTTTTGGTCTGGAATTGGCTGTTACCTGGGAATTAAATCCCAAGTAGCATGATGATGTGGTTTAAACATGGGCCACAGTTCTGCTGAATGCTGAAATCGGGCCAGTTTTGGCCTACAGAACACTCACTATTGCCATAATTGACCTAACTGACCTTAATTGGGCCATAGTTGGTCCAGAATTTGCTGCTATCTTAGATGGTGCTCCATTAGAGGCACTGGTATCACACAGCAAAGGATGTACTCTAGTCTATTAAAATCAGAATGGTACAGTAGTAAACCTTTATCTTCATTCAACCACAATCCAAACTAGAAAGGACTGTTCTTTGGGCCAAAAGCAGAAAATCCCCACAGGACCACCCTGATGGCAAAGGCGTGCTCCAGCCCTTAGGCTACTGCCCCATTCTCAGTTTCCAAGGCATTGCATCACTCTTCTGTAGTGTGCCATTCAGGAGTTCTACAGGTGCAGGATCAAATCCAGGCTCTGCCGTATTGCGTCTTAGAGGGAAGAAAGCAGCTTTGTTGTGTGTAAAACACATAAATGTACAGCCAAACGGACACACAGCTCAATGTGCACCCTTACGTTTCCTGTTGACTTGGATTAATCTGTCATTCAGCATCCAAAGTCCTAAACGTGCCCGCTTCCCTTGTTTTCTGTATGTGTGAGCGTATTTTCTGTCTGCTGTCGGAATCCAAAGTCCTGTCTCTGCACTGGGGCGCTGAACCTGAAGAGTGCCGCCGGGCGGCAGGTGCTCCTGCATATTCATGACCCAACTGGGTCCTATTCTGACTGCCATTGTGCTTCCACTACCGTGGGTGGGAACTGGCCATCACTCAAAGTTAAACAAACAATACAGTAGGAAAAATAGCAGCCAGGCCTGCCAACGTATGCATATTCAACATGAGGAACAAGACGGACATCTGGCCACAGGAAACTCGAATTTAGCGATGGGTAATTAGACAGCAAACTGGCTTCATGAGCCTGGAATGCATGTGGACAGAGAGTGTTGTTATTCACACTGGAGTAGTGTCCTTCCCTATGTCTTGTGAAGCGACCTTGCTAAGCTGGTGCTCCAAATGTAAGACTCAAATGTGTGGACACGTCTTAAGTAACAGAGTCGAAACAGGGTACAGGACCTTTTAGACCAGCTGTCAGGATGGCTTGCAGTCGATTGTTGGTAACACTGATGTCATACAAAGCTAGAAAAGCTTAATGAATTCATTCAGAATGAATGAATGTTAAACTTATATAGCACCATTCTAATAACCAAGGATGCTTTACAATCAACACAATCACACTTAGAACCACAGAAGCAGCAGCCAATCGTGCACCTGGAAGCAACCGTTCACCTGGAGGACCACATTGAGCACTAGGGGTGATCACCCACGACAGAGTGGCAATCATTTCTAGGCATACACAGATACAGTGGTAACCCTACTTACGAGTTTAATCCGTGCAGGAGCTGAGCTCATTAGCTGGTTTGCTCATTAGCTGGATGCATTTTCCCCATAAGAATACATGTAAAACTGATTAATCCATGTCAGCCGGCCAATATACAGTATACTTTAATATGCTAAATAATGTGTTTATATGGGTTTTTTAGAAAAATAAATGAGATGATGATGTCGCTCGTGTAGGCTGGCGGCTAAGGAGGACAGGAGGACGGGTGTACGTGTATGGCATGGTTACACTTATATGAAAAGTAAAAGTAAAATTTATCTAACTTTCTTGTTCACTACCTTTTGCTTTGCGTAGCTTTCACTTCCACTTCACAGTGGTCAAAGGTATTGACTGACCTCTTCTTCTACGCTAGCATCTAGGGGATGCTATGACCGCCGCGCCCCTAGTGGTTGGCATACTTGAACTAATTTACGCTACTCGTTACTTGGAATTTTATTTGTTCCCTGGAACAAAAATATTCCGAGATCTCGACTCGTTACCTGGAATACTTGTTAGTGGGGATACTTGTAAGTAGGGGTACCACTGTACATTCATACAAACACACCAGGGTCATTTAGAGCCTATTCACCTTGTTTCCATGTTTTTAGACTCTGGAAGGAAACCGGAGACCCTTCGTAGACACGGGGAAAACATGGAAATGCCACCCAGATGGCGAATTGAACCCAAGACCTCAGCTCTGAGAGGTGAACATGCACCAATGTGATGCAAGAACATCCTTGAGCTTACACACCTTCCCACATGGAGAAGAAAGCAGCTATTCAAATGAATAAACTGTGAGGTGACATGTCAAGCCTTTGTTTTCATGTTGATGGCATCTCACCTGGACTAAGGAGAACAAGAACTCAACTGTTGTTTGGTTGTCTAAAGCTAATTTTGCATTTCATTCAGAAATCTCGGCCCTAGAATCTGGAGAGGCACAGAATCCAAGGTGTCCAGTGTGCAGTTTCTGCAGTCTGTGATGGTTTGAGGTGCTGTCAATCAATCGTCAATCAGAAATGTATTTATATAGCACATTTTACAGCTGTTACAAAGCAGCTTTACATAATTAGTATCAGAAATAGATCATAAATAGGTGCTGTTGTTGGTCCATGGTGTTCTATCTAGTTCAGAGTCAACAGGAGATTTTAGAGCACTTCATGCTTCCATCTGCTGACAAGCTTTATGGAGATGCCCAGCAGCTGCACACTGTCACCTCCTGAGAAATCCAACTCCCATAATGCTACAGGAGATCTGCCAACCTGATCAACCTGAGACCGGTTTACAGATCAGCTCCTCCAGAGTACTAATCACTGACACCTGTTCTTCATCTAGACTTCCTATAAGAACTCTTCCAGCCCAAAACACTCTCTGCGAAGTATTGTTTCTGTTCACCAAGTATTCATGTTTGTGACTATGTTTCTGTACTTGTATTTTGATCTTGTTTTTGCCCACTCGTTGACTTATTCACTGTCTTGTCTTCCCTATTTTGACCTCTGCCTGTTTATGTACACTTCTCTCGATCTCCTCTGATCTACGTTTTCTGGTTTGCCCTATTTTGAACTGTAGTAAAGCTTCTTGTATCCACATTTGTCTTCACTTCATCTGTTTTCTCTCCTACCAAACACCCACAAGTGTCAAAGCTACTATTGACCATTATATTACTGTGCTCCATCGCCCAGCTGATCAACATTTAAACGTGACATATGTCAGTGCTTGGAACAGTGTTGGTACACTCTTAAAAAAGAAGGTTCTTCAAGAGTTCTTTAGTAAGAAAATGGCTCTATATAGAACCATGAACATTCAAAGAACCTAAAGCATTCTTTGCATGGTGAAAAGGTTCTTCAGACTGATGAGGTATGTGCTGTAGATGGTTCTGTATAGAACCTTTCTGAGAACTGTTCTATACAGCCCCAAAAAGGGTTCCACTGTATTTACGATGTCAAGCTTATAATAATATAGGAAACATTTTTGGTGCTATATAGAACCCTTTTCAAAAGAGGTCCATATAGAACCATCTACACTCAAAAGAGATGGTTCTTCAAAAGGTTCTTGAGTTAAGAAAATTCTGGGTTGATGTTGCCAAAGCAGAACAAATTCTCCATCACTGTAATAGCTCAGGTGAGCTATCATACACTCTTAAAAGAGATGGTTCTTTAAGGGTTCTTTAGGAAAGAAAATGGTTCTATATAGAAACATGAACACTCAAAAAACCTAAAGGGTTCTTTGCATGGTGGAAAGGTTCTTCAGAATGATGAGGAATGTGTTGTAGAACCTTTCTGAGAATGGCTCTATATATCCCCAAAAAGGGTTCTGCTGTAGTTATGATGTCAAGCTTGTAATAGAGGGATTTTTTTTGTGCTATACAGAACCCTTTTCAAAAGGCTTCTATATAGAACCATCTGGATTCCTCATCAATCCGAAGAACCTTTTTGATTACGCAAACCCCTTGGGTTCTTTGAGTGTTCATGATTCTATGTAGAACCATATTTTTACTAAAGAACCCTTGAAGAACCATCTCTTTTAAGAGTGTATGATAGCTCACCTGAGCTATTACAGTGATGGAGGATTTGTTCTGCTCTGGCAACATCAGCCCAGAATGATCCATTAGCTGGCATGAAAAAGAGTTTTCTTCTTGTTTTCAGGTGTATGGTTAGAAGAACCAATCACAGGCTCACTGATAAAGCTCCGTACAGGAGTCAGGGTCAGATGCTGGTCACCGTAATTGCTCGTGAAAGGCCTCGACGGTGGCGGAGACATACGTGAGAGGGAAATCATGCGGTTCTCTCTAAAAGGAGCCCTTCAAAGCCTTCCGCAATGGCTGTTTTATCAAAAAGCCCAGCTACTGCAAAACGTGAAGGACACATTGCCACAGGCATATGGAAAACACACACACACACACACACACACACACACACACACACACACACACACACACACACACATTAGCTGTTTCATATGGCAAAATATGATTTTCTTTCCTCAAATAAGCCACATTTCCATGGAAACTGTGTTCAACAGCTGTTTTGCATGCCTGGAAATGCTTGTACTTCTTAAAAGATTTTTTTTTTCTTTGTTCTCCCGGCGATCCAGCTTAAGAAACGATGGTCATACATAATTAAAGGGAAACGATAGCTTTCCTGAATTAAAAACGACTCAGGAGATGTACTTCTCATAGCCTTTTAAAAGACAGGCTTAAGAGAGGACACCTTGGCCTCCCGAGAGGTCCTTCGGCTCGTCGCACTGTTGACATTCTCCAAGTGTGGAATATTCTGAATATCTGAATATTCATGTCAAGGAAATGAGAGAGAGAGGGGGAGAGGGAGAGAGAGGGAGAGAGAAAGAGAGAGAGAGAGAGAGAGAGAGAGATCGATAAATGATTTATGTGCTTCTTTATGTCGTGGCCTGACAGATTAATCAGTAATTCACTCCTGAGAATAGCAATGATATGATAGCGCTATAATGCGGCGAAGGAGGCCAGAAGGTAGGAGCCGGCCCGGCTGAATGATAATGAAAAGGCAAAGGGAGGAAGGTGACCTGGTCTTCGTATGCGTTGAAATAATGACTCTCTGCCAAAGTGCTTTCACTAATGAGAATCTCACTACAGCCTTTCTTAATGGACGCTTCGCAGTTGAACAAACTCGGGGCCTCTGAGTGAGGGGACACCTCAAGTGACCTGGTCAGAATGTGCCCAAGTAACCCCAATAGCAAAGCCCGGTTCTGTCCCCCATCTGTGATGGTGATGCCTCAATTTAACCACGACTGACATAATTGACTAGCTTTTGAAATTTGAGTGTTGAAACATATCACATTGTATATTATCCATATATTACAGCCCACAATACACTTGGCATTGGCATAACTGTCCTGTAAGAGCCTTAACTGGGCCATATTTGGGCCTTTATTACCTGTTAGCTGGGAATTCCCAACTAGAATGATATGGTCCAAACCTGAGCCACGTCCAGCATACAGTTCTGGCCCATTTAACACAACATTTATGACAAAACACCTAATAATACCTACTATATTGTTATTTATATATTTACATATTTATATATCATCTACAGTACGTATACTGTATTTAATTTTGTTAAAAAATTTGCATTTAATAATTGTTAATGGATGTCGCTATATTGTCATAATTGTTGTGCTATGCTACTTTTCAAGTATATAGTTGTATTAATTGTATACAGTACCAGTCAAAAGTATGGACACATTCTCATTTGAATGTTAATGCATACTGAAGCCATCAAACTGATGTCTCAAACACATTAAGAGGCAAGAAATGCAAGTCATGAACTTTTGACAAGACACAGCTGTTAACTGAAAGCCATTCCAGGTGACTACCTCATAAAGCTGACTGAGAAAATGCCAAGAAAGCTGGTATCTAAGCAAGAGGTGCCTACTTTGAAGAATGTAAAATATAAACATATTCTGGTTTGTTTACTCTTGTTTGTTTACTAAATATTTGCATATGTATTTATTCATAGTTTTGATGACTTTAGTATTAATCTACAATGTAGAACATTTTTAAATCATGAAAAACAACTGAATGTTACTTTGACTGGTACTGTATATACGTCTGCTGGCAGCCACGATTCTGGTATATATACTGGGAATTAATGCATTCAACTGATAAGTAGGCTGCCCTCCTTTAGTCAACAGCAACACAAGATTTGAACCTATTTTCTGCAGCATCCAGACATCTGTAGGCCTTTGTCTTCATCTAATGATGAGAACAGGGGTGGAGTCCAGCACTTAAAAATGCAGATTATTTAAGTGTCTGCTCACAAGAGCCTCTTGCAGTCCTTCTCCGGTGACATAGTAAGCCTGCGGCGTGATAAAGCGTCCTAAACGTCCCTAGCAAGTGTTAGCGTGACCTGTCAAGTCGAGCAGCGTCACTCAGCGAGCGGTGTGCCGCTGACAGACAGTGAGTCAGCAGAAGAGGAAGCAGCCCCGGTGCATTTTAATAGAGCAGATGGCGGATATATCATCAAACATGCTGCCCCACAGTTTCCCTTGCCCACTTCTCTGCCAGTACAGCGGCATGGCAGAGCTGTGTAAGGTCACACCAAAGTGACACGCTCTGTCCACTGACCAGCTTCATTCTGTGTAAAATCCCCTACAGAAGTCCTTCTCTCAGATAAGGCCCAGAGCATTATTGCAACATGAAAGGCAAACTTCGAAATGCTAATGTGGATAACGACGGATGGAAATGTGTTGGGACCAATTAGCATGACCTCATTTGCATATGCTAACTGGTTAACTAGCTGTAATCCATTAGCAACAGTGACATTTTTGGTGAATATGAGTTTAAAATGATGTCATTTTGAGCTTAGATACTAATGCTATTTAGTCACTTTAACCCATTAGAGCCCGCAGTGGAATACACTGTAGGGACAAAAGTATTGGGACTTCAGAAATCAATGGTTTATCCAGAGGAACTGTCCCGGGACGGCTTTCTACTACACTTCCTCAATACAGTCATATGGCAGTTTCAATGTGTTCATGTGATGAAAGACAACATCACTGACAATATACCAGTCAAAAGTTTGGACATACCCTCTGGACATTCAGTAGTTTTGATGATTTTAAAATGTTCTGCATTGTAGATTAATATTAACAACTATGAATAAATGCATATGTAATAATTTAGTAAACAAACATGTGTAAACAAACCAGAATATGTTTATATTTTACATTTTTCAAAGTAGGCACCTCTTGCTTAGATGCCATCTTTCTTGGCATTTTCTCAGTCAGCTTTATGAGGTAGTCACCTGGAATGGCTTTCAGTTAACAGCTGTGTCTTGTCAAGAGTTCAAGACTTGCATTTCTTACCTCTTGATATGTTTGAGACATCAGTTGTGTCTACTTTGGAGTAAAATCTAAAACATGTTTTGGTTTGTTTAACACTTTTAAGTTTACTACATGATTCCTTATGTGTTTCTTCATAAACTGGATGGCTTCCAAGTTAATTTACAATGTAGGACAAAAAAGAAAAACACTGAATGAGGAGGTGTGTCCAAACTTTTGACTGGTCCTGTATATGTAACTTTACAGATATCAGATAATGTAACATATGTAGCGTTTAAAACAGAAACTCAGTAACCTGTCCCATGTGGTCCATCTCTTTTTTTGCATCTCTAATCATTTTCCTTAAAGGAGTCCACTGGGTCTGAGTTCTTATGGGATTACGATGCTCTTTGACAAGTGAACAGCTCCATCACGAAGCTACTCTGGGTCTCAGCAAAGCTGATCGGCCTCTTAGGAAATAAACATCCTTGACTTGTAGCCTACGCAGCAGGTTCTCTCAGTGTGGAACATCTGCATCTCTGCCTCCTCCGGTGCCTCCACGCAGGCGCTCGTCTCTCAGCTTCCCTGCGAGCATGACTCCTGCAGGCAGCAACTCAGCACACCGAGGGATGCTGGGATACGGCGTACTCACAGTGGGTACATCTCATTTGCCTGAATTAGCATCCGTTCCGCATCAAGCAGAGCGTGGAGAGGTGCTCATTGGAAGTGGGCAGGAAGTGCGCTGGCTGAGCGGTGGAAGGAATAGCGAGGGCGGAGAGGGCACTTGGGGGTAGAAAAACAACCTGGTCGGGTTTGTTAAACTGAGGTGAGGAGAGGAGGCTCTGGGCGTGCAGGTGGAAGGAGGAGGCACCCCGGGAACCCGAGGTGACGGAGCAGAGATGTGGGGAAAGAGGAGGAGGCCGTTTTTATACGACTGAGTGCACGCGCTCAGACAAAACCCCCCTCTGACACATCACAACTCCTCCAGTCTCCTGACACATCCTGACAGATTAAGTGCTTTTCATCTATTCAGCGTTTGCCATGGAGAAAGAGTAAAAAAACATTTATGAGAGCATTACTGATACTCCCCTAAGCGTTTAATGCCGTCTGTGATTTCGAGGAGAAGAACGTGGAAGGTCAAATGGCTGTTCTCACTCTTTAAGATTTCGCTAGCAAGGGGAAGATATTGGTGTCAGAATAATTCTGCGAAACACAGATCGCCGGCCGAGTCATCCTGTTCCTCTCTACTGAGCTGCAGAGACCCAGTGCTACCTGTCTCCTCACGGCACAAATTGAGGGAGACCAAGTCAAGTGGAACGCAGGAAGAATCCACGGGCTATAGAAATATAAAAACAGGATGACACCACAGGTAATCCCTCATATCTGCAGAAACGCTTGAGTGTTAGATGACAAACGCTCACTAGACTGACAAAAACTCTCAAATGAAAGCCTAAAGAAGCTAAAAACGATGATACATAACCAGGATGGAAGTATGGAAGTGGACCATTAGAGTTGCATCAGTTATAGAAAGTATTAAAACTTTACAATTGGCAGTAAATTCTATTTTGTAATACAAAAGCTGTAAATATGTAGAAAAGAGTCTCTGTTCTATCAACTAAACATTTGGTAAGACGCTGATGAGTCTTGATAGTTAGCCAAACATCTATAGCCAGAGTATCAGTTTGGCTCAAAGATGGTTGATATTAGTATGGAAATCAAAATAATGGTATCATGACCAGGAGCGTGGCCAGACATATTTTACTGGGGCACATGCCCCAGTATTGATCTGATCTGCAGTGCCCCAGTATAAATTTCACCATTAAAAAAAATCACTTCAGAGTTTTAAGTCTATGTAGAATACAGTACAACATGCGCACATAGCTACTTAATATAGTAATTCATTGCAATTCTATTCACTCGACACAATACCTACATGGCTACTTAATATGATAATTTATTCACGTGTAGAGAGAGAGAGAGAGAGAGAGAGAGAGAGAGAGAGAGAGAGAGAGAGAGAGAGAGAGAGAGAG
>BRDA01025247.1:0-12868 GCA_036984385.1 Crenuchus spilurus
TATATATATAAAAACTGCTAAAGCTCCACAGTTAATCAGTGCATTTATTATGATAAACACTAGAGCTCAATAGTCACCTATAACAGTGTGGCCAGTTCTGTAAAATACATCACCAAAACTTCTCAGAGACATCAAGCCTCCTTCAGAGCTTCAGGAAGCAGAATGGCTTTCTGTGAACTATAAAAATGTAAATAAAACTCAAGTAGTTTACTTATTAGTGTTGAGATGTGAATCAGTTGAGAAAGGTTTTGGTGATATAATTTTTTTTACAAAATAGTAACTGAGCTATTTCAGTGACTATTGACTTCTAGTGATTTTTAAGCAATATTAGCCTCAGAGGTCCAGCTCTAAAGTAAAAAAAAAAAACATCTGTTGTTGGACTCCATCTGTACTTGGAAAGTACTTAAATATGATTTTTGAGTGAGCCACTCATTTAACAAAACAAGACTGCAGAGTTATGTATGTATATGTATATATCAGTGAAATAAGAGAATAAGATAATAAAACAAAATGAAGAATAAATAATCAGTCTGATAAAGACAGACTGTGTGCAATACTGGGTTACACTGAACTGCCACACGGTGGAATCAGATACTAGAGAGAAAAAGAGAGAGAGAGAGAGAGAGAGAGAGAGAGAGAGAGAGAGATGTGTCAGGGTAGAGAGAAAGAGAGCTAGAGCAAGCAAGCGAGAGAATAAGAATATGAGAAAAAACTAAGAGAAAAGATGGAGAGATGTAGAAAGAACAAAGGGAGCGGGCAGGGTTATGTGTGAAGGGAGAAAAGAGAGAGAATGAAAGAGGGAGAAAAAGAGTCAGGTAAAGACAGACTGAGAGGGAGAGAGTGTGTATACTTGTCTTGTAGCTCTTTAAGATGTTGGTCCCTGTCATGAAGCTCTGTCCTAAGGCCCTTTATAACCGTAGTCTGTCTGTTCACCTCTGCACTGGAACTCTGAGAGAGGAGAGAGAGAGAGAGAGAGACATTCTAGATATTTAGTTCAACTCAAACATTACCATAATTATTCTATGCTTGTAATAATAATAATAATTATTATTATTATTGTTATTAATATTACTATTATTATTACATGTTGTGATTATTATTATGCTAAAAAAACTGTCAGTTTTATGACTCTTTGTCACACCTGCATTATTCTGAGTTATAACTTTGATTTATTTAAAGTTACAAACACAGGTAAATGAATAAAATATAGATTACTTTAGTACAACCCAGCATCCCCTAAACTCTGCTCTAATAAATACACCATCAAATATCAGTGTAAAGCATCAGTCAAATCTAATCTGACATCTGTGACATTAAGTTAAGCAGATACATTCTGACACAGAAATGACAGACATTATACAGCTGTGATTATAACAGTCCTGCTGGATGTAGGTGTGAGTTTACCTTCAGTTTGTTGGTGAGCTGTTTGATTTCTCCCTCCAGCTGTTTAAAGGTGGGGTGCTGGGGGTCCAGGGCAGAAGGAGTATTAACAGTAAGTTGGTGGGGGTTTAAAGTAACTGGGGTCTTCTGCTGGTCCAAAGAACAAGACTTCCTCCACTGCTCCACCTCCATCTCCAATACGGCCTTCTGCTGCTGCAGAACCACCAACTCACATGCTTGCTTCTGCTCACACACACACACACACACACTTAAGTTTTTACGCACCACATGGACATAACGTCTTACAAATATAAAGTAACACGCATTGAGCAAAAAGTAACAATAGACACAGCAACAAAAAAAAGAAACTTAACAAATGACTAAAAATGTAACATGCCACAAAAAACAACATAAGTAACAAAGAAATAAAGTTACAAACACTGAGTAACAAAGTAACCATTAACAAATGCATGACCAACAAAGTAACAAGTAAAATTAATAAAAGAATCAGCAGCAAAGCAAAAAAGTCAAAAACAAATATCAAGTAATAAAGTAACTAGTAACAATGTAAAAAAGTAACAACAGGTAATAAAAAAGCAAAAAAAAATATCAAGTACCAAATTAATAACTAATAAAGACAAAAAGTAATAAGTAATAAATAACAAAGGAACAAGACAAGTAAGTAAATTGTAGTAACAATACAGGCAACAAAGAAAATAAACAAAATAACTACTGAGTAACATTAATGAGCAGCAAAGCAAAATGTAAAGAAAGGAGTAACATAGCAATGAATAAAGAGTAATCAATAACAAATAATAAAGTTATAATAAAGCAAGGAATTAAAAATAAATGTAACAATTGAGTAACAATGCATCACAATGAATAGCATAAGTAATAAAGAAGCAAAGTAATGAACAACAAAGTAACAAGTAAAAATTAAGAAAGGAATCAGCAACAAAGCAATTGGTATCAAAACAGAAAGAAGTAACAAATATTGTGTAATAAATTAACTAGTAACAAAGCGAGAAATATCACGTAGCAAATGAGTAACTAATAAAGACAAAAAGTAACAAGTAATGAGTAACAAAGCAACAAGAAACAAAACAACTACCGAGAAAAAAGTAATGAGCAATAAAGAAAAGAATAGCAAAGCAACGAGTAAAAAGTAATAAATAAAAGAATAATATAGTAAGAAGAAACAAAGTTAACATATCAGAAGTAATAAAGCAAAGCAATGCTGGCTTACTGATGCAGCACATTCTAACTATTCTCAGTGAAACCTTCCCCAGGATTTAAGAATGAAGATTAAATGTGATTTACTCCTTTAACAATGTCAAATATCACTAATAATAAGCAGTATAGTTTTATAGATCAGCCTTAATTTAACCCCTTATTGTTCATCGCAGCAACATTAAAACAAGACACTGAATATGTAACACAAGTAAAGAAGACTGTTGTCTGGGCGATCAGCAAGACTTGACCATTAAACTATGCTCTTATGCTAATGAGGCTGATTATTCTGACGTGCCATTGTAGACCCTTGCCGTGTTGTGATTGGCAGCCGTAATAGAGCCATCTCCGCCCGGCCCAGTGCACTCTGGGAGATTAACAACACAGCTCCCAGCTCGGAGCTAATCGCTTCCACACACACATGTATGCTGATGAAAACAGTTTAGTAAAGCACAGGCAGGATTTATTTGCTGTGGTTAGCGGTGTTAAACCACATGTACTATATCAGCGTTCTCTCACAGAGCTTTTATCAGAACTGCTCGGGCAGTATTTCTGTCTACAGCATCAACACAATGGACTCTACTTCAGTTACAGCAACAAACAGCCTCTCTAACACAGGACAAAGGAAAGAAATGATCGCACATACACAGTGTGCGGATCACTGATACACTGCTCGTATGAGGGCGTGCGGGTGCTATCTGGTTGCTCACACCTTTTAATAGAAGCTTTTTGCTTTAGGTTTCTGCAGTGAGGACAGGCTGAGTGGCACTGATGGAGTTTCCCGTAAAGTGCAGGCTGGATTTCAGAGTCATGTGATCACAGCCCAGAGCCCTTAACCCTTTAAAAAACAGAAATTATATTTACAGAAATTATAATTACAGATCTGCTTCTGCAAGTTTTACGACTGGAGCTGTGAGGCTAAATGGGCTCGTTTTGGGGCAAAATCATCACCCAACCTTCTCGGATAGCACTCAAATCTTATCCAAATCTTACTGAAGGTCTCACAGATGAGTGTTTGTGGTTTGGGACACAAACAACAAATACAACTTGTGTAGCTGAATGGTGTGTCGGCCATCTTGGAGCAGGAAGTGCTGATAGAGAATTAGTTTTAGTGATGATGAGCATTATAGACTAGGCTTACATTACAAGCCTCATTACTCAATTCTGGATTTATCTGCCTGTAATGTGAATTAATTGCCTCTGAAATGGGATGCATGCACACATTGATACGTTTATGCACGTCTAGGACCACATACAAAAGTGACTCAAATCTGAATTGAAAAGATCTTGTTTACACAGCCCTGAAAAATTCAGATCAGAGTCACATTACAGCAGAAAATCAGATCTAAGTCACTTCAGCCTGGCAATATGAACACTGCTGCTGTCAAAAGTGCATGTCTGTAGTGGTGAGCTTTTATTTTTATTACCAGAATGTTTGATTGATGGGTGGATATAAACATATATAAATATTATAAAATCACATTGAAAATGTAACATTTATTTTTTTAAATTATGCCCGTTCTTTAAATTCTGTGTTCTGGAAACAGCTCCAGAGTGCCACACTGTCACCAGGTTTGGCATAGCTGTGAAGGAGTTAGCATAGCTTAGTGGTGTTTTAGAGGTCTAAGCAGCCATTCTGGAAGCTTTTCTCCTCCTCTTGTGAGGCTAATCCCTCACTAATCCACACCCTTCCCAAAAGCAGAACATGGCACAGAGGAAGATTTACACCTGCAGATTAATACACCTCCCATTACACACCTGTCTGTTCAACAGCAACCTCCTCCTACACAGGACATCAAAGACCCCAATTACACCTGGTAAACTTCATCAGACCAGCATCTGGGCTGTAAATATCTGAATCTCATGCATTCTCATGCAATGTGTGCCTGGTTAGCCAGACTAAAATCTGATTGATCTGTGAGTAGTAATGTGTAAATTAGCAGACAACCAATTGTATATACTGTTGTTCTTTTTTATTGTTCTGTAGAATTATCAGCTTGAAAATCAAGCTAAAGTTTCATGGTGGTGTTATAGAGTCTGTGTGTTATAGTGTAAGATATTAAAGTGTTTGGTATTAAAAGGTAGAGTAGCAAGCACCAAGTGGTTCAGCGCACTAAGTCGCTGCAACTATGATCCGAGGATCATGAGTTCATGCTGTTTGTTGTTGTCAAGTGGGGCATCGAGAGAGCAGAATTGGCCGTGCTCTCTCTTTGGATGGGCAAGATGGAGCTTTCTCCTTAGCACTATAAACAAGACTCGGGTATCTGTTGGGCGACCCATCAGTACCGGGGATCTGTGCTTTCCTCCGAGCGCGCTAGCTGTCTGGCAGTGATGTATCGTAAGCAGTTCAGAAAAAAAGGGAGCTTGGTGTCACTGGTATCGGAGGAGGCATGTGTTCGGCTGCCCAGTCACAAGAGAGTCAGGGACACTGCAAGTGATAGTGATAGGGAGAGTTAATAAAAGGGGGCGGGGTTAATAAGTGCTAAAATAAAAAAAGTACAGTAGCGAGATGAGGAAAAAATGAATAAGATGTTTGCTTTATTTAACTAGCTCTGTGGGCAGAAGTGTGAAACAGAATACTGAACTCATGTCAGAAGGAGGCAAGGAAGGGTTTCAAGAAGTTGGGTGGGCTTTCGATAGTATTGTTTGGGCTTTGATGGTATTTGGAGGGGTTTGATGGTAGTAGGTGAGGTTTTGATATGCATTGGGCACAGTTTTGAATGTAATGGGTTGGATTTTGACTACACTCTGTGTATTATGACTGTATCTGGCAGGGTTTAGAAAGTCTGAGGTGGGGTTTTTACTATATTGTGTCGATTTTGACAGTACTGGGTTAAGTTTGGGTTGGGTTTTGAAAGTATGAGGTGAAACTTTCACTATATTGTGAGGATTCTGGTCATATTTGGCCGGGGGCTGACTGCTGAATGTGGATTTAAGAGACGGATGCCTGAAGTGATTTGAGTTTTATATGCATCTTGGGTGCATTTACACCTTTACCTTTATATGAGTGTGTATATAATCCTGATACCCAAGATGCATCAAATGATCAGGTGTAAATGAGAAACTCTACAAATGTGTGTGGATGAGGCACAATTAACCTGTACTGCCCAAATTGGGTTATTTACTTCCTCTACTTCCTAAAACAGAAAGTACAGGACTTTATCCTTCAGATAAAACTCAGAATGTTCAGCTCTGCTCTATTCCCTACTGCTACTGTATAAATATTCTTTAAAAAGGCAGAAGTACTACATAATTTATAACTTCACATTTATGTAAGTGTAAAATCAGCAGTGCGTGGTATAGTGTTGTGGGTTTATCAGGGTTTGAGATCAGCAATCACAACACTAAACAAGTACGAGTCCTTGGGCTACACTCCTAACTCTACATTCACCGGCAAATGTAACGTAACAGTCCCTGTATAAATGTATTTTGGTTGAACTGAGGTGAATAAATACTGAATTAGGGTTGAACTGAAGTGAAAGAATACGGAATAAATACTGAATTAGCATTGAATCGGGGTGAATAAATACTGAACAAGGAATGAAAAATAAAGAATTGGGAAGTATGAATACTGAATAAATACTGAATTAGGGCTGAGATCAGGTCAATAAATACTGAATAAGGACTATCACATACAGGCAGACAGGCAGGAGTGTTGGAACAGTGGAGTCTGTAGTGTGATAATAGTGACACTAACTGTAGGGGACACAACAGAGTGACAGCCTGTAGTTATGTACTTATGTATGTCAGAGGGAAAAGCTCTGTCTGTAGTGGCAGTCGGGTGTGTGTGTGTGTGTGTGTGTGTCTAAACTGTAGGTTCCACTTGTGCCACACACAAAGCTGTGCTCTCACTGACCAACTGACATATCACACCATCACCTCTGCTGCACTATTCACACTTCACACTACTCAATAAATATCAGAAAAAAAAAAAACAGAAATCATGTTTACATACGATTTCAAATGCACCAGATACAACCAGATACAGATACAACCCACTGGCCCAGGGGTCGGCAACCCGTGGCTCTTTCATCCTTATGCTGCGGCTCCGTGTGCCCAAACGTAATTTGGTGGGGTGACAGCGGGGACATGTCCCCTGCACTTTTTCAACATGCAGTTTTGGTCCCATGCTGTTTTTACCATCCAAAAACATGCTACGCTATGTTTCAAGGAGACGAGTCGAGCATTAGGACCCACCAAAAATCCAAGCCGCTCAATCTGAATCCTTTTTCACTTTAGACCGCTAACAAGATCACCGATTGGCTCTGCCATTTCTTGCCAACGTTTGATTTGCCATTTCTGCTGTCACTCCATCAAACACGTCTGGACTTGTAAACCGGCATTTAGCAATTTGGCCCACAGTCTGTGTTCACCTGCCACTGTAAGTTGTTAACATGTTGTTTGTTCTATTGGTGTCACGTCAGTTAGACATATTTTAATATCAGAGGTTTCATTAACATTTGAGTCTGTGTGCGCACGTCTACCAGTCTGTGATTAGCCATCCATTTACATGCCTCTAAGTTTTAACTATTGTCAAAATAATTAAGAATTTCTGCTTATTTTAACTCAAAAATGAGGTATAATTATGTGTAAATGAGGTCTATTGACCATACAGTCCAAACATAAGTGTAAATTGATGGTAATGAGTTGGGGTGAACTTGACTATAAACACAGAATTTTGTGACACTTATGCTTTTAATAGTAATTTAATAATAATATTTAATAATGTGTTAATATTTTATTAATGATTAATAATAATTTTATTATGCATATTTACACTTACTAGTTAATTTTAGTATATCATTAATAGTAACTACTATATATTAATAAAATATAAATCATAATATGTAAGTAATGTTCACTACATAAATACTTAAATAAATTTATTTTTCTCTGTAACACTTCATGGATTTCACACAGTAAATCTGCCAGTGTTAAATCAACACTATTAGAGTTAAATTAACACTGAGAGTGTTACATTTTGACACCCTCAGTGTTAAATTAACTCTAATAGTGTTGATTTAACACTGGCAGATTTACAGTGCATAAACAACACACTATAGTTGTTCATACAAAGTGTAGAGGTAAAAAAACAATATACACAGTGTTATCTTCATTTTAGATGTCAAAAAGTATTCTTTTCTGTGGAAACCGGGTTCAAATGGCTCTTTGAGTGTTAAAGGTTGCCGACCCCTGCACCAGCCTAAGCTCTGAACCCACTGTACCCTCATCAAAACCTTAACGAAGGTCGCACGAGCTAGTGGATGAGGTTTAGGTTCTATTGGGTTGTGTTTTGGTTGTATTGGGCTGTGTTTAGGTTTGGTTGTATTGGGCTGTGTTTATGTTATATTGGGTTGTGTTATGATTGTATTGGGTTGTGCTTTGGTTGTATTAGATGAGGTTTTGGTTGTGTTTAGGTTGTATTGGGTTGTGTTGTGGTTGTATTGGGCTGTGTTTTGGTTTGGTTGTATTGGGCTGTGTTTATGTTATATTGGGTTGTGTTATGATTGTATTGGGTGGCGGTTTTGGTTGTACTGGGCTATGTTTAGGTTTTGTTGTGTTGGGTTGTGTTTTGGTTGTATTGGGTGGGGTTTTTAGTTGTATTGGGTGTGTTTAGGTTTGGTTGTATTGGGTTGTGTTTAGGTTTGGTTGTATTGGGTTGTGTTTAGGTTTGGTTGTATTGGGTTGTGTTTAGGTTTGGTTGTATTGGGTGGGGGTTTTGGTTGTATTGGGCTGTGTTTTGGTTTGGTTGAATTGGGCTGTGTTTAGGTTTGGTTGAATTGGGCTGTGTTTAGGTTTGGTTGAATTGGGCTGTGTTTAGGTTTGGTTGTATTGGGCTGCGTTTAGGTTTGGTTGTATTGGGCTGCGTTTAGGTTTGGTTGTATTGGGCTGTGTTTAGGTTTGGTTGTATTGGGCTGTGTTTAGGTTTGGTTGTATTGGGCTGTGTTTTGGTTGTATTTGGTGGGGGTTGTGGTTGTATTAGATGAGGTTTTGGTTGTACGAGGTTGAGTTTTGGTTGTATTGGGTTGTATTATGATTGTACTGGGCTGTGTTTAGGTTTTGTTGTGTTGGGTTGTATTGGGTGGGGTTTTTGGTTGTATTGGGTGGGGTTTAGGTTTGGTTGTATTGGGTTGTGTTTAGGTTTGGTTGTATTGGGCTGTGTTTAGGTTGTATTGGGTGGGGGTTTTGGTTGTACTGGGCTGTGTTTTGGTTTGGTTGTATTGCGCTGTGTTTAGGTTTGGTTGTATTGGGCTGTGTTTAGGTTGTATTGGGCTGTGTTTAGGTTTGGTTGTATTGGACTGTGTTTAGGTTTGGTTGTATTGGGCTGTGTTTAGGTTTGGTTGTACGAGGTTGAGTTTTGGTTGTATTGGGTTGTATTATGGTTGTACTGGGTTGTGTTTTGGTTGTATTAGATGAGGTTTTGGTTGTACAAGGTTGTGTTTTGATTTGTTTGTATTAGGCTGTGTTTAGGTTGTATTGGGTTGTGTTTTGGTTGTGGAATGTGTCTTGGAAGATAGTGCTGCATTTCCGCTAACGTAACATTTGTCTAAAACACATCCTGATCACTTCCTGAAGTGGTTTGAGTAAATAATTTTAATTTTGGTGTGTTTATATCTGCATTTTAATCCTGATTCTCAAGATGCATGAAACGACCACGTGTAAATGGGGTCTAAAACATTTGGTCTCAGTCCACTTACAATTTGGTCTTGACTACAGTCCTACTGCATATCCCAATCACCACAATCATCCTCACTCTAAAACACTGTCCCCAGTAGCCAATCAGACGACAGTGCTGGAGCAGATTCCAGCCAATTAGAGAGGGGCATTGCATCAGGGGGCAGCAGGGCACAGACCTACTGCCCTCCCACAGCCACATTAATACTACAACACACACAGACACACCTCTAGAGCCATTACTGCTGCATCCTGCTGCTTCTGGAGGACACAAACACTGTGTGTGTGCGTGTGCATGTGTGTGTGTGGTCAGGGCATCCTTTTTGACCTCCTGTATGAGGAAGTCTCTTAATCAGCTCCCAGGTGAGCTCAGTGTACCTGCACTGTCTGCTACCTGTCCAAACAACCAGCACACCTGCTGAGCCCACAGCGTGTGTGAAAAAGTGTGTGTGTGTGTGTGAGAGAGAGAGAGAACCAAAGAAGTGTCTGTGTGTAAAGTCTTATGCAGACGTTAGTGCCCCCCTGGTTAGACTCCATGTATTTATTGATGTTGTAAGTATAAATAAGTGATCCATCCTCTACAGATGGCATGATTGCAGATGTGTATGTATCATATGCACATATAATATAGTTCAAAAGTTCACAATTCATGTTTTGAATTTTTATATCACTATATATATATATATATAGTGAATGAAATTTTTTTCACTTCCAGGTAAGAATTACTTCTGGAAGTCAACGCAAAACCAGTTTGGTTTGTGAACTCTCCACAGAGACCTGCAGACCATCAACATATGGAGCAGAGTGGAGCAAAAGACCTTCAGGCTTGTGTGCTGTCCACCACAATTCTGAGGAGAATGTCCTGTAGACTGGCATTGTTACCACTGCTGGTAGACCTGCATGACTGTACACTTCCACACACCTGCACATTCAGCTTCATACGTCCTTCACACTCTGAACTTTAACCGCCACATACAGTCACTCCTTTATCATTAACATCTGAGATATTCATTGCACTGTATCACCTCTTCTACATCTCACACACCCTGCAGGTATTTACAGCCTCATCATCCTCATACAGCACCACCTGCAGGAGCCTGAAGTAACTACCACCTTATATAGAAATGCATTACATGGTGTTTTAATAAAGTAGTATATACATAGATAGATCACTTTATTAATCCCTATTTCTTTATTTTTTAATGTAATACCACCAATCAATGACCAGCAATGACATGATATTATTAGCTGCTTGGGGATAGTCTATTAGCCTGTTAGTCCAATTTGCTAATGTAGGTAAGGTACCGGCTGTGGAATGTGAACCTGAACAATAGGCCTCTCACCTGAGATCTCAAAAATATTAAATATTAGGGTTAGTGAATGAGTAAAACAGTGTCACCTCACATTAGTTAAGCTTTAGAAATAAAACTACACACAATGTCTAAAAGCTGTAATGATCAATGTGTAGCCAACACCTCTGTTTATTCAGTTCTGAGCTCAAAAGTCTTGGCTAGAAATGTTTAGAGCGTTTTTTCACAATATATCAGCACATCTGAAAACAGGTTTTTGGAAAGTCTAAGTTTAGAGCAGATTTAATCAAAATATAGATTCATGACACTGTTGTTGCTGAGTTTGTGCTGAACTAAAGCCTGTGTAACACTTTGGAAACAAATATTTTAGATGTGTGTAACCTGTAAAAAAAAAATGTCAAGGCATGTCAGTCTACATCAGAGTGTCTCAAATACCCTCAGACTCCAGCGGGTTAAAGAAAGGCAATTCTAAAGACAAACCAGATGCTGAAAGATTCTCGCATGGAGTTCACTTATTGATCATTAAATTAAATTAAGCTGGACTAAAACCTAATAAAAGAACATTCGTATTCTTATTATTTTACAGTTTATTATTATTTATTTATCTTTTTTGTTTAGGGGCACACTAATATATTAATATGTAAACATGTTCATATAGACAGAAAGCAGATGGAGTGAGAGAGAGATGGAGAGTAGACGAGGGGATGGATATGCTGTTGTGCAGCGCTGACCTCTGGCCATGTCCACTATACACACTTATTAAACATGATGAGGGCAGAGGATACACATAGTGACCCTGAACTGACCAGGGCAGAGAGAGAGAGAGAGAGAGAGAGAGAGAGAGAGAGAGAGAGAGAGAGAGAGAGAGAGAGAGAGAGAGACAGAGAGACAGAGAGAGACAGAGAGAGAGAGAGAGAGAGAGGGGAAACAGAAGACAGTGATGAACACAGCAAAGGAAAGAAAGAGAAACTAGTCTTACAGTAATAACTGTGGAGTGACTTTTATTCAGTATAAATCTACACGGTGTGCAGTTTTTATATTCTGTCAATAATAATTGCAATCTAGTGTGAATCTGCAGTAAGCAGGTTCTACACTCTGACAGTTATAACTAAGTGATTTTAGTCCACTATGAATCAGCGGTCTCTGTAGCTGTTACAGTCCTTTAGTAGTGATTTTAATCCTTTATGAATCTACAGTCTATGTAGTCTTTACAGGCAGTCAGTACTAATTTAACCCAGCATGAATTTGCATTGTGTTGGTTATACAATCTTACAGTAATAACTGAAGGGTTTTTAATCCAGTATGAATCTGCAGTAATAAATGCAGTTAATGTAATGCAGTATGAATCTTTAGTGTAATTGGCTGAATCTGCACTCTCAACATTTGTTCATTTTTAGGGCTAGAACTTTATTTTATTTCACAGCTGAGATCTTGTTCATGACTGATATTTTCATAAACAGATTTGACTGGACTGTACCTGTGAGAGCTGTTTGCTGGCCTGCAGTCTGTGCACCAGTGTTTCCAGTTCTGTCCGAGTCTGGCCGAGTCTCTCACTCTCTTCTTGTGCCGTACGTGTCGCCGCCCTGCTGGCCGATTGTAGAACCGCCACCTGCTGCTGCAGACACAGTAGTCTCTGCTTGAGCCCTGTGCTCTTCATCCTCCTCATCTTCCTCAGGTCCTTTTTCACTGCAAACACAGCAGATACATATAAAAGCTTCTAAAGACAACTGAACAAGTCTATTTCTTTTACAAAGAGATAATAATGAACCTGTTAAATTACTAAATAACATAATTAACTAAGTCTAAATTAATCATCGAAAACTGATAGAAATTATATTAATGAATGGACGAGATGGAGGTTAAGCAATGTGTACTCATGTCATGGTAATGGATATTTACTATGATTACCTTTCAGAGTTTCTTGAATACTGACCTAAAACAGTTTACCTACTCTGTTCATAGGTATTCCATTGCATACAATTAATAAACACCTGCCAGCCAATCAGAGATGAGTATCTCTGGTGTGTACGAGTCAAGATTAAATCTTAAAGCAGATATCCCCTCATTTGTTCGCTTCCAACATACAAACCGGATTCCAAAAACGTTGGGACACTGAACAAATTGTGAATAAAAACTGAATGCAATGATGTGGAGATGGCAAATGTCAGTATTTTATTCGTAATAGAACATAGATAACAGATCAAAAGTTTAATCTGAGTAAATGTAACATTTTAAAGGAGAAATATGTTGATTCAAAATTTCATAGTGTCAAC
>BRDA01025279.1:0-16711 GCA_036984385.1 Crenuchus spilurus
AACATATTTCTCCTTTAAAATGTTACATTTACTCAGATTAAACTTTTGATCTGTCATCTGTGTTCTATTACGAATAAAATATTGACATTTGCCATTTGCCATCTCCACATCATTGCATTCAGTTTTTATTCACAATTTGTTTAGTGTCCCAACTTTTTTGGAATCCAGTTTGTACTTAAAAGGAAAGAGCCAGAAGGTAAACAGGCATGGGAGCTCCCCAAGACACTGGCATCCCTCTGCTCACCGTCAACAAATCTAAGTGATCACATGAGCAGCAGTATGACAGCCCCAGCATCTCAGTTCACTATCAGTCCCTACGTCAGTGCACCCCTGGACCTACAGCCTTTCTATAATGTAAAGTATTAATAACCAAAAGCTGAACTAAACAGATATGTTTTCAGCCTAGTCTTAAAGGTTGAGACTGTGACTGAGTCCCAAACATTGTCTGGGAGGTTATTCCAAAGTTGAGGGGCCATATAAGAGAAGGCTCTTCCCCCTGCTGATGATTTCTGAATTCTGGGAACTATGAAGAAGCCAGCACCCTGTGATGTAAGTGAACGAGATGGTTCATAATAGGAAATAAGGTCTTGTGAATACTCAGGGGCAAGACCATGTAGCGCTTTATACATCAGTAAAAGAATTTTATATTCGATTCAGTATTTAACTGGAAGACAGTGTAGTGCTGATAAAACTGGGCTAATATGGTCAAATTTTCTGGTTTTAGTAAGAACCCTGCCTGCTGCATTTTGAACTAATTGAAGTTTATTTAGGTTTCTGCTAAAGCATCCTGATAATAGTGCATTACAGTAATTTAACCTGGAAGTAATGAATGCATGTACCAAGGGATCCTGTAGGGATCATTTCTTAACTTGGAAATATTACGGAGATGTAGAAAAGCTGTTCTGGTAGTTTTAGTTATGTGTTGGTCAAATGATAAATCTGAGTCAATTATGACACCAAGATTTTTTGCTAGTGAGTCAGGTGTAACAGTGAAGTTATCCAGATTTAAATTTAAGCCTGATCATTTATTTCTCATGGTCTTTGAGCCTAGAAGAAGGACCTCTGTTTTGTCACTATTTAAGAGAAGGAAGTTATACGACATCCAGCATTTCAGATCTTTTACACAGTCCTCCATTTTCTTTAATCTAATCTTGT
This sequence comes from Crenuchus spilurus, assembly GCA_036984385.1. NCBI lineage: Eukaryota > Metazoa > Chordata > Actinopteri > Characiformes > Crenuchidae > Crenuchus > Crenuchus spilurus. Next base: position 1,156 of record BRDA01025279.1, read on the forward strand.
CGTTAGGTTTAGCTGATATTTAAAGTTGTGTATCATCTGCATAACAGTGGAAATTAATATTATATTTACTTATAACGTGGCCTAATGGAAGCATATAAAGTATGAATAATAAAGGTCCTAAGATAGATCCTTGTGGAATTCCATATCTCACTTTTGTACTGTTGGATGATACATCATTAACATTTACAAACTGGTAACGTTCTGTTAGATAAGATTTAAACTACATTAGGGCTGTTCCTGTGATTCCAACCATGTTCTCTAGTCTTAGACTAGTGTTAGAGCAGCAGATGTTTTTAAAGACAGTGTCACTGCTGGAGTGAAAATTGTGCACCAACCAAAAGTATCCAGCCAACAGTGTCCTGTGAGCACCATTGAAGGACTAGTGCCTGTAGTACCAAGACAAACTGTGCGGCAACAGAAGAGCTGCTGCCTCAGACTTTACATCTACAAGGTGGACCAACAATGTAGGGGCCTAATAAAGTGGACACAGTGTTTAAATCTCCAGCACCTCAGCTGTGTCTGATCCACTTGTACCAACACACTAACACACCACCACTACATCAGCATCACTGCATATTTGTTTGTTTATATGCTTGTGCCCTGGGGTCTCCCAAAATGATATGCAAGAAAGAAACATGGATTAGTGCATGAAGTTTATATTTATTCACAGCTTGTTTTGTTCAGCATATCCCTCTCCTATTCTCTCTTTCTCTTTCAGTTCTCACTTCACTTCTTATACGGTCCTACTCTAAAAGTACACGAGTGCTCAAAATAAATCAATTTGGGGTGGATTATGTCTCAAATTCATCATCCTAAATATGTGAGTTGTATCTCACCATTCCCAAAGGAATCTCTCTCGCTCTCTCCCTCTTTTTTTCTCTCTCTCCAATTCATTCCTGCTTGCCTTGAAGCTGTTATTCTTCTCTGTTGGGTCATAACAACATGGTTGTTAAAGAGACTTCGAAACAAATCATTTTTATAGATTTCTTTTCAATCAGAGAAATAAACAATAACTTTCCATCTTTACTTTCACAGTACTGGTAAACACACATACACACCAATACCAATACCAATGGTGTAACTATGCACACACGTTTGTTTCTGTGAATTGTGAGGACATTACATAGATTTACCCGAACTTTAAAAGTCTAACCTTAACCTCAAAACATGTCTTCACCTTAAAATTCATGACTTACATTGCAGAGACCAGCTTTGTAGTCCTGCAAGGAAGAAAGGTCCCCACAACTTGTGTTTAAACAGGTTTAAACAGGTTTAGGTCCCCACAATGTGACCTAAACGCACAAACACATTTTGGTATATTAGTGAGGACTTTTCATTCACTTGTGTAATACTGAGTAAAAATAAACCTAAACCTACATTTAATCTTAAGGTTAATGCTTTTGTTCTTATAAATTTGTAATGAAAATGTCACATTTCCTGCGAGGACCAGCAAAATGTCCCATTTTTACAGATTTGACACACATTCGTATCATTATGAGGACTTTCTGTCCCCACCAGAGTGAAATACAAGGACAGACACACACACACACACACACACAGGAAGTGAATTTTGGCTCATAAACTCAACTGTAGCCCCATCATTTTCACTTCCGCTCAGCCTCACTGCAGTATCAAACTGAACTTTTCGGACTCATCTCAGCGAAGGTATGAACCAGCTTTATTACTCACGTCTTCTTACAAATCAATATCTGTCAGCATCACTTCATTTCTTAATGATAAGGACCTGAACTGCAGTAGGCCTCGACTATCTATCTGAGTTGAGGTTGTATTCTGAAACAAAGGGAAAAGAGGGATCCCTCGTTTTTCATCTCAATCTGTCAAAACACTAAATTCATTACGTGAGGGGATTAGATCAGGCCGCATGTTTCAGAGTCAGTTTCTGTGACGTTTAACTGATCCTTAGAGGAACATTCACACATCAAACACTCCTCCCTCCCCATCACTTTCTACAGCCATTTAGATCAGTAATCTCTGCGCCTCTTTATTACCCAAAATCCTCCAGGCTGTCCTTGCAACATCTCTTTTCTGAAAGAAAAAAGCTTTCCCTCTGATGTGCTCTACATTCTTTGACCATTCCATCTCTTATTTCTCCCACTCATTGATCTTTATTTTGACACAAGAGGAAAGGGCGGATATGATTCAAGTTTATGCCTCCACCCTTATTAACTGTATATGTGTGCCTCGAGACAACATTAGTGTTGAAGAACAAAGAAAGAAACACAAGAACGTACTGCTGAGTCTCTGATATCACCGCTTTCTGGCAGTCAGGAGCCTCGCATTGCGTCAGAAAAACAAAGTCACATGTATTTTGTTACTCCTGGGAACATCTCAATCACACAGGAACATTTTAGGATTTTTCGCATTCCCACCAAATAAATCCTTAATAATTTTTTCAGGTAATTAACTGAATATCCACCACTGCAGGCGTCTGATGTACTGTATAACAGACCTTTTTATGCCGTTTTACCTTACAACAGGATTTAAACAGGGTCACATCAGCTGTCAAGTCTATCTGAGGAAATGTCCTACACTCCTGAATAGAGGTGGAACAATCATATTTACATATTTATACTCTTGCCTCAGATGACTGTAGCCCAAATTTACTTTAGCTAGGAGCTGAAGCTACGAGACGAATGTTGCTACGTAACACTACAACTCAACAGTCACCCAAATAGCCCTGTCATTTATGTCAAAATATCAAACCTTCCTTCAAAATGTTAACTAAGACATCACAGACTAGTCAGAGTGTTTTAGAAGACAGTATGACTTACAGTGAACTACTTTTTCATCTTCACCACTTCAGACAGCAGCAGGCCTGGTAGAAGACTGACCTTGGCTCCATATTTATGACAGCTGGCATCACTAAAACTGATTCTAGTTTAGCTTTTCCTACATACTATGATTTTTCTATTATCAGGATGCAGTTTGTGCTGGTCAAGAGACATTTTGGTGACGTATTTTAACAAATAAAAGACATGCTTACATAGGTGACTATTGAGTTCTAGTGTTTGTTAGCAATGTTAGCCTTGCAGCTCTTGTTCTAAAGTAAAGAAGCAAAATGTGGATCCCAAAGATGACTTGGTCGATTAACTACATCGGAGTTAAGAGGAAAGTTGTTTAAATATGAGTTTTAAGTGATTCTATTAAGATTTGCTTCAGAATATATGATTTAGGAATCAGTACAATTTGAACAAAATGCAGACAAATTGCGCCTCATTCTACACAGTAAAATGTATTTGTTGACTCAACTTAGTTGAGTCATCTTTTTGCTTGGAATCCGTTATGTTGTAAAGATATGACTAAGTTTATATGTTTATATGTTGTGGCACAAATGACTAATAAGGTTAGAGCTGAGAGAAGAGAGTTTGGAATATAATTATGCAGATTATAGAAAGTATCAAAACATTTCAACACTGAATTGTGTCAAATTCTACACAAAACATTCAATACTTTTAAAAATGAGTTGACACTAGATTTAGCTGCATTTTGCTGACATTTCAGTATGAACATTTACAAAAGAACACACCTGTTAGTTAAACTGTAAGAAATGGAAGTAATTCTGTGACTTATCAGACAAACATTCATTAAATACAATGATGTGTCTTTTTGATTACAGGTCTTAACAGTCAGAGTATTGCTTTGGTATCAGGTATCATGACAGTACAGTTAGTATCAGTATGAAGTATCAGTGTCAGTGTCATGGTGAGAATAGCTTGAATGTATGACATGGACATACTGGAGTGCAGTTGCATTGCATAACATTCTTGGCCTTTATTCACATGTTTCCCAATCAGTGTTGGGAATTTCTGCATTATAAGATTTAGAGTCCAATTTTAGCATCACATTCTTAATGTAATAATGCATTGCTACATAAAGTAGAACAGAAAACTTCAGTATCTTCTTGACATCAATACTGATATTCAGCAGGTGTAGATACTATCATAAGAACATTTTTGCACTCTCCACTTACTCACCCTCTCCACCATCATCATCCATCCATCCATTATTCCACCTGCTTAATCCTTATCAGGGTCACGGTTAGTCCCCCTCACTGGGCACAGGGCAGGGCATTACACTATCCCAACTAAGCCCAAGACAGGGCGCCAATGCATTACTGGGTGTACACACACACACACACACACACACACACACACACAGATACAGACAAATTAGAGTACCCAATCCAACTGACCTCCATGTTCTTGGAATGTGGGAGGAAACCCATGCAGACACAGGTAGAACATGGAAACTCCACCCAGATGGGGACTCGAATTCAAGACCTTAGCACTGAGAGGCGAGCCAACCACCAAGCCGCCATGCTACCCCACCATCATCATCTTCCACCATATGTATCCTAAACTGGTAGATTCCCTCCAAAAATTAGAATAAGTTCAAAAAGTTCATTTGTGCTGATAATTTAATTCAAAGAGGTGAAAAGTCATATTTTATATTCATCACACATAAAGTGACATATTTCAACATTTTCATGAGCTATAAGCCAAACTAATCAACATTCAAAAAGTTTGAAATGTTACTTGACCTGTAATGAAACTAAAACATGTTGCAGAATTAAATTATCAACAAAAATGTCAAGATATTCTTTTTGGAGATGCACAAGTATAATAACTTATCTTCTACAGACTGTCACACAGATGTATGATATACTGAAATTAATACTATGCAGTAATTATAGCTGTACTATAACTGGGTTATAACAGCATTTTTATAGCAGCTACACCTTCACAATGTTTATTAAAAGAAAGCTAGCTTTTTATCTAAAATCAGCAACAAAGTGAAACTTCTGTCAACAACAAAACCCACTTTCTTTCCTGTCAGTCACATGACTTAGTTCCTACATCTACACCAACTCATCCGGTGATCACTCGTTCTGCTTGCTACTAATAGTTTTACTTGTGCACTGGCCTATGATCAGGTAAAAAATACTCAATCTTTTCATTTGGTCTGTCATCAAAAGCTTAATGGCAGGATGAAATACATAAGACATACCAGAATAAATTGGCATGGCTCCTGTGGTTGTGCAGTGGGTATATGGGATAAATATCAAGCAAACATACAGATGCTGAAGGTCTTAAGAATGAATAAGACATGTATTCAAGTCAGTACTTTCTCTAATGCTTGTCTTTGACTATGAGATCACACATACAGTATCAGTTAAAAGTTTGGACACCTACTGGACATTCAGTGGTTTTTCATTATTTAAAATGTTCATTATTTGACATTCTTCACAGCAGGCACCTCTTGCTTAGATGCAGCTTTCTTGGCATTTTCTCAGTCAGCTTTATGAGGTAGTCACCTGGAATGGCTTTCAGTTAACAGCTGTGCCTTGTCATTTCTTGCCTCTTAATGTGTTTGAGACATCAGTTGTGTGTCTACTGTGAAGAATCTAAAATCTAAAACATATTTTGGTTTGTTTAACACTTTTAAGTTTACTATACGAGTCCTTATGTGTTCCTTCGGTCTGGATGACTTTAGTACATTTACAATGTAGGAAAAAAAATATTGAATGAGAAATTGTGTCCAAACTTTTGACTGGTACTGTCTTAAGAACTCCAGAATTGTAGATTAAAATGTCATTACTCATTTTAATCTTTCTATTTGGAGAGATGGCGGAGGACTGGATGAGCAGTAGATTGAAACTATGTCACCTTACAACTGGCCCAAAGACTGATACTGTCCAGGTAAGCCTCAAGATCTTTACTGAGTAGCCCACATATAGCCACTGTAACTGCAACCTGACTACAAATAAGTTGACCTGTGTCTTATTTTGTAGGATCCAGTAGAAGTTGTGTTTAATACACTATCATACCCTCAGCCTGACTATGACCAGGATTCAATTGTCTTCACACTGGAGGCTTATTGTGGTGCTTTAAATGAGGCACGAGGAAGGAAGAATCTATGTCCCAAATCTGCACAGACAGACATTATCCAGTACTTTGCTGAAAAGTTATCACGAGATATACTGAACACAACTGTGAGGAAAAGAGAAATCCAATCCAGTAAAGTTGAAACTCCACTCCATCCTGAAAAAACAGCAGCTGAGTGGACAATTAGCAATCAGGAAAAGCTAGCTAACAGGTTAGCATGTGAGATTTACAATCATGCATTGGAAGACGTAGTCAGACAGATAGTTGACAAAGATGACATTAGTGATCTTCATAGTGAATCATGTTCTTCCATGTACTGCTGTAATCCAGAAGAACCTGATATGGAAGTAGATACAAAAATGGAGGCTAACGGAAGCACAAACAACCATGTAGCCCAGCACTCTGACATCACAACATATGCTAACACCTTGAATGATATGTCCAATATGGGCTCCCTTGACTACCCTGATGCCCCTCCAAGTACTCCATTACTGCCAGAGATGATGAGGAGTCGAGCTAGCTTCTCCAGGAAGTTAAAAGGAGGACTAGCAAAGGAGTTCCTGCCTTCACCCCCTCCACCCACACCTAAAGATCAACAGGCTGAACCTCTATCTGGTGACATGACTGAAACAGCGGCTGAAAAATCAGACTTCATGGTGCGATTGATGCGTTCACTTTCGCTAGCATGCTCGCAGCATGGGGACTTGGAAGAGGAGCAGCATGGTACTGGAACAGAAGAGGAAATTGAGGTTCAAAATGGGATTTCCACATTGTCAGACTATGCAGCCTGGCTGTCTGCAGATATCATCAACTGCATCACTGCCGCCCAAGGAAGCACTGATATAAATAGCGAAACACCTGCCCGAGATGTGCAGCTCCTAGCCAATCACCTTGCAGAGGAGATCATTAGGATGTCAGCAGCAGAGGTGACGGGAAGCAAGAGAGGTGATAGAAAAAGACAGCAAAACAGTCACATGTCAAGCTCAGATGACAAAATGGCTTCAAGCATGGAGGCCAGCTCAGAGGAGACAACCCAAGCACAAGGTGACACTTCATTACAAAGGTCAAGTTCACATGTCCCATATACTGAGGCACAGACAGCCTTGGCATGCAGGATAATTGCAAACACATTGGTTCAGGCTTTCTCTGAAGTGGAAAGAGGTGTATTAAGTCAACAGCTTCCAAGTGAAGAATTAGTTTCAGTCTCATCAGAAGGAGGAAAAGTTCAGGACCTGAACACCACGTCCCACTGCAATGGAAAATCAGCGGATACCTACATTATGCTTGACTCCAGCACTGAGACACCAATATCTGAAGCCTTGTTTGCTGAGAAGATTGCACATCAAGTGCTTGAGTGCTCCATACAGGAAGCTTCCAGCTCTCTCTTAAGCTGCAATCAAATCATTGTTGATTCAAAAGGAATCAATTCCTCTGCAGCTTTAGAACAAACTGTTCTGAGGGGCTTAATTTCTGATGAATTGTCTCAGGATGTACTAGAGTTACAATGTGTTCTGCTTTGGGCTGCATCATCCCACACTGAAGCCTCAGTGTTACAGATTGATGTATCAGACAACCACATTCGACAGCAGGTATGAAATGTCTCAGCTTTCCTTAGTATTTTTTTAACGCTTTGTGCATTTTTCAAACATCACAGCCTGAATATTTTCCATAGAAAAAATATATTTATGTGTCAAAATGACTTTTCAATGGACCATTCTGCAAAGGACCATTTTTGTAAATGAGATATGCGATGATGTGAAAGTGAAAAACCTTTTTAACCTTTTCATGCATTTATTATGATTTTACAAATTGTTTTTATTCTCCTGTCAAAATGATAACAATTGATTTTTATTTTTTAACGCAAAAATCCGAGACTTTTTCATGTGCCCACTTAGCTGAAGCGCTTGCTTCTAAATGCAAACAGAATAAACATGCACTGTTCTGGCTTTAGAAAAAAATAATTAGTTAAGAAAGTGTTTCTAGGTTGTATGATGTTCACTGTAGGGCACACAAGCTTAATCATAATTTACTGCTCACAGAAAATGTATCAACAAAGAAGCTTTTTGTAGAAAAATTTGTGGTAGATGTACTTTCTGCCCATTTGTCAGTCGCTTTTGTTTACCATGTGCTTTACTGCACTTGCAATTGCTGGCCACCAGGTGGTGAACTACAGAGTTTTTTTTTCCAGTGATGTCCTCTACATAGGCCATAACATTTAAACCCATGCATACAGATAACAAATAATAACTTATAAATAGCTGTATTGAGCAACATGCATGAAAGGGTTAAAGTTTACAGAACCTCTGCCTAATGTAAAGGTTCTATACCAATTAATAGTTTCTTTTTGGTTCATATGTAGCTAAACTAAAAGCTAACCCTTCGTTTTTAAGACCCTAGATTTAATAGTCCGTTATTAATCTTAAGAACACTATGAAAGACACATTGACTACTATGAAATGAATATGCACATTATGTAGGTCTGAGTGTACAGAGAGCAAAGAACACGTAGAAGCATCTGGAACTTCTTAAAGCTGTATGGTTTAAGACGTTTGTCATCAGGTCTTGTTATCATACTCATTTTTATATACATACATTATATGGACAACGTTTTGGGACACCTGCTCATTCATTGTTTCTTCAAGGGTGTTAAGAGTTTATCTTGCTTTTGTTGGAGTCTCTACTGTCCAGGGAATACTTTATACTTGATTATTGCATTCAGCAACAAAAGCGTTAGTAAGGTCAGGCTGCTGGATGAACAGCACCCAACGTCATCCCAACTCATCCCAAAAGTATTGGATGGAGCAGGGAACAGTTTCACTGCTCCACAGCTCAGTGCTGGGGGGCTTTATACCCCTCTAGCTCACGCCTGGCATAAGACATGGTGCCATAGGTTCATGTTTATCTGCACCAGAGAGTCTTAATGTGTTGGTAATACAATGACTAGACAATGCATTTATTAAAAGGGGTGTCCATAAATATTTGGACATATGCTGTATCTAAGCTTTATTTTAAAGACCTTGAGATAGATAGATAGATAGATAGATAGATAGATAGATAGATAGATAGATAGATAGATAGATAGATAGATAGAACAATAACAAGACACTATGTATCGTGAAATAATTTGAAACTCATTTACACTTTTGTGTCCTCAGCTCCACAGCCTCTTCCTGAAAGCCCAGGTTCATGGCTGGACTGTGGGGGACCTGATGACATGTCTCTTCCAGTACTGTGAAGATCCACAGACTCCCAGCAGAGGGCATCAGAGCAACAGGTCTCTTCTGGGGCACCTTCTGCTTTGTATAGGCTAACTTTAGCCTCACTCTAGCAGACCTTTGGACTTTGACATAAACCATGGCACAGTCTTTATTAGATTTCGTAGCAGAATCTTCTGCAAATCAACAACAGATGCTCAATGATAGTATTTCAAACTTCAATCACAAATGGACATCAGATGTCAGATGCTGACAAGTGAATATCATTTCCAGCATGAACTGACCATGAATGAGATGTAATAGTCATGAGAACAAGATGGCATGAACTGAGTCAAGCAGTCAGCTGGCAAGAGAATGAGACCAGGCTCACCCTGGAAGAGTTTTCCTATAAGCAAACTGGAACTTTGACCATCATTAGACAGTTGCAAAGCTGGGTCTCAGCTTAGAGTAACGCCCATCTGGACACAACTAGGAGGAAACAAGCGCCAACAACTTGATGAACATCTGCTCGAGCTTGTGGCCGCCCACGTAACCCTCACCTTACAATAATAAAGAGTGACAGAACAAGGATGCAATGCAGATGGCTGTGAGGTGAGGTTCACATATTAATATGGATGGAGGACTTGCTGCCATATTTGGGGAGCAGTCTGTTTTGTAGCATCTGCCTCTTCCAAACCCAATTGACCATAAGAAACAAAAGACTGAAACTAATCTCAGATCAAGATAACAGGGCAACATCTAGCAGCACCCCACTGGTTCTCTATTATGTGAGCAAATATTATTTCATACATCAGCAGTAATCAAGAAATAGTGTTAAGACAAGCAGTAAAAAGGCGATGCTGAAATACGCCATGACGCCATCATGTTCTTTGTGGTGATTGAAAGGCCTGTTATGAAGAGTGCTTTGGAGACTGTAAAAGCAGACTTTTTTACAGCATCCCATTAATACTCCCAGAGCTCAGATACCTAACATGGCAGGAATGTGCTTTAGTGAACTTTTGCCTCCCACTCTCTCCCACTCTTGGCCACCACTGCTTGCAACGTAACAGCAACTACACACACATACTCAAGGGTGCTGACATCGCAGCTGCGGTCCAGAGAAGACACAATGGGTTTCAGTCCAGCCTTGTTACAGCATCTGGAGAAGTATTTGTTCCAGTGTCTAAGGGAGTTCCACTGCCACAAAAGCGAGAAGGAGCGAGGCTGGAATAAGGCCGCAAAGGGAGAGAGGGAGGGAAGGAGAGAGGTATCGGCTGATTACAACAAAGCTAAGACATATAGAGCTGAACGGATCACAGGGGGTTCTGGAAAATATCCCAGCTCCAATCCCTCCACTTCTCCCCAGGGCTACAACACATCCATTTATTTTTCTCCTGCAAGAGGCAGAAAAATGCACAGTGCACATACGGTTTCCTCCCCTGGTGCAGGCCTTGTGGCTTCATTTAATACACACATTCACATACAGTGCCAATTAATCAGGGGTTGCAATATACTGCCGAGCTTCATTCGGGTCAGTGGTGATGGACAATGAGCTATTGTATATACGTAATAGTACAGGTGATGGAAAGAACACCAAAAGAACCTGTAAATTGAAATAAATATTAGTAAATGTGAGAAAAATGCTTTCAATATGTGCACTGGTGAATATGAGGAGCGCTGTGTGTTAGTCTGCATGAAAAAAAAAACCTTTTATATTCCACCTCAAAGCACCACCTCAGTTATCTGTTAATGTGGGGATTTGATATGACCACATTAAGCCACTCATTAGCATTTTTCAGCTTAGTTAGAATAGAATAGAATTTATTGTCATTGATTACTTGACTCATCATTAATTCTTGTTTTGTTTGCATATTTTAAAGTATGTGCATTTCTGTGTACAAAATATGCCATCCAACCATCTATCCATTCATCAGTCCCCTCTTGGGCACTGGGCAGTATTCTTGTTTATTATTATTATTATTATTATTATTATTATTATTATTATTATTATTATTATTATTTTGTATTAGAAGTAATTGAACCCTTGCAGTGGAAAGTCATATTTGTGGATATTTATAAAAATCACATACATACATTTCGACATTGTTTAATGTCCTCAATTTGAAATAAAGTGTTTTACAATTCATTTTAAAGTGTTTCTTCTGTTTATTAAGAGGCTTTTGTTTATTAAAGCACATCTTAATTTTCTATTGTAAAAACTACTACAAAAAAAACTAAATAACTTGCTACCACAATGAAAGAGAAATTGATTCATTCTTCTTCTTCTTCTTCTTATTATTATTATTTTGCAAGAGCTCCATTTTTTTAATTGATTACCATCAATTACTATATACCTATTAGCCCTACAGATGATAACTTTCTAGGGTTTTATTATTCATATGCATGTGTTTGAGTAAAATGAACATTTCTGTTTTATTCTATAAACTACTTCCAACATTTCTCATTTATTATAAAATATTCTCATTTAGAGCTCTGGAATGTGATAAAAAAGAAGATAGATGGTTACAAGCCCACTGGAAAATAACAACTGGTCAAAGTAACAAAAAGGGTGTTTTCAGACCTCAATAAAGAAAACAAGCTCATGTTCATGCACTCTTAGGAAGTTATTTGGTTGAATTACTGAAGACCTTGCACATTCTCCATCAGTCTCTCATATTAATGCTGGGTGACTTTATGCCTCTCCTGAAAAATCAAGCGATGCTATGTTTAATGGCTTGTAGACAATCCATCTTTTTCTTGATCACATTTCAGAGGTTTTCCATGAAAGTCAGGTCTGGAGATTGGACTGGACATTTGAATTGGTCTCATCATTTTGTTCCATATCTGTACAGTGGCATCCTGTCCACTTTTAGTTAATCCTCCATATTCTGAGCTCTCAGTGTGTCCAAGAAACAAACTCACTGTGCAGGCAGAGAGCAACTGGTTCAGTCTGTACGGCTCAACATCTGTCTCCCATCTCCACGCTTAACACACACACACACACACACACACACACACACACACACACACAGAGTATTCTGCTTGTCCATGATGTGCCTCTGCAGCTGTTTAGCTCAATGGACTGACATGGAGATACAGCCGCCATTACTAAGATACTCACTGAGGAAGTTTTATATACAGCCCCTCATTTTAGTGGAGACTCTTTATCTGAAGTGTGGAGGAAAGACTACTCTTTATGGACTAGGATAGATAAAGGTTAGCCTATTTATTGGCCTACTCTCTAGAGTATATAAGCCTATTTGCACATTTAGACAAAAAATGTCAAACAGTAAGTCATAATTCTGAGATACAAAAATAACAAGATAACAGCCACATTTCATGTCAATATTATGACTCAGAATCTCATAATTAGGACAATGAAACTCATATTATGACTTTGTATCTCATATTTGAAACTATCAAAAAATCTTACTGTATTATGACTTTATATCTCAGAATTATGACTTTTGTATCTTATAATTGTACGTTTGCATGTCATTGTTATGACTGCACCTAATTATTATGGCTTTGCATCATTATGACTAAATATCTCATCATTCAATAATGAGATATAATACTATTATATCTCATGACTGTGTCTCTCAGTTATTAATTTGAATCACATTATGACTTTGTGTCCTGTAATTATGATTTTGCATCTCATTATTATTACTTTGTTTCTCATTATTTTGATGTTGTATCTCATTCTTATGACTTTATATTTTGTTATGACTTTGAATCTCATTATTATGTCTTTGTTTCTATTGACTTTGTATCATTATCATGACTTTGTATTTTATTATAATGAGTTTATATCTCATTAATATGACTGTATTTAATTTTCATGACTTTGTATCTAAATATTTTGACTTTTTATATCGTATTATGACTTTGTATCTCATTAAATTGACTTTATATCTCGTTATTATGACTCTGTGTCTAATTTGTATTACTTTATATCTAATTTTTATGACTCTATCTAATTATTATTACTTTATATCTCATTATTATGACTTTGTGTCTAAATTATAACTGCACCTTTTTATGACTGTATGACCTTTAATTTTTTATAAGTGGGGAAAATTTACTTAATACAAGAAGGAAGTAACAAACTAACTAGCCTAGCTGTACACTTTATTAAAGCGAAACTTTTTCTAAGTAAGCACTCCTTATGTCTTTTAGTGAAACATGGCTTTTTCACTTTCAGCTGCGTAAATAAACTCTCCACGTAAGGTGTCAGCTGTACTTTGCTTTATTATGTACGCGAAAGCCTTTAAACAGCGGATAACTGCGGTCACGACGGGTCAACACATCCCCATCACTTACCATGAGAAATAGATTTCCCACCTCTACTCAGCACAGCCCCGCTCAGCTGAGCGATGATTGGCTAGAATTTGACACGTTGGAGAGTAAGCCAATCCCTTTGCAGACGAAGGGATACTACCAGCCAATCACCGCGTAGGAAGACGGGACTTCCCGAATACGGGTAGGGACAACAACTACGCCTCCCTGTTGCTCTTGTAAACTTGCCTCCTCCTCCGCCACGCTCAATGAGTCCGGAGTTTACTCACACTCCCTGATCTCACTTCGCCGTTGTTTTGTTGTCTTTATGTGAGTTTTTTCCTCCTCCACTCACGACCTAGGAATGCCATGGCCACTCAGAATAACCAGGATTACTTCAGGTCGGTTAGCAGCGAGTCCACCACTTACATGATGGTGCCGGCGAACAGCCGAAAAGACTCGCCGTCCAAGCTGTGGATTGCCATGGTGGTGATCGTGGTGGTGGTCCTACAGATAGCTTCTACCACAGGACTCTTCGTCTATTTAAACATGTCCTTGTCCCAGGTGAGTAGGGTCATTTTACTGAACACTGTTTTTGTCAACTACATTTAGAAGCACAATAAAAAGGAAGATATACTCAGGATAAACATTTAAAAATAAGTATTTTAGTTACATTAACTTTGTATACTGTTTTTAAACCTTTGTATGCTGTTTTTACAACAACCAGATTGGGATTTTATCTCGTTTTGGTGAAAAACTAGTCAACGTGATTTAAAGACTAATTTTAAAGTGGAAAAAAGTCACTTTTAGCCATTTTCTTTATATTTGTAAGCCACTATAATCAGTATAATTACCCACAGTAACTGCCTCCCAACTTTCTGTGAACATTTTTCTGATCTCTTAAAAAGATGGTTCTTCAAAGGATCTTTAATAAAGAAAATGGTTGCATATAGAACCATGAACACTCAAGGGTTCTTTGCATGGAGAAAGGGTTCTTCAGGTTGATGAGGTGTTGTACACTCTTAAAAGAGATGGTTCTTCAAAGGGCTTATAGAACCATCTACAGCACATTCCTCATTAACCCGAAGAACCATTAAAACGTGCAAAGAACCCTTAAGGTTCTTTGAGTCTTTATGGTTCTATATACAACCATATCCTTTAATAATAAAGGACCATTGAAGAACATATCTTTTAAGAGTGTATATTGTTCTATATAGCACCGAAAAGGGTTCCTCTATTATCACAAGCTTGACAATGTAACTACAGCATATCCATTTTCATAAAGGTTCTGTATAGAACCATTTACATCACTTTCCTCATCAATCTGAAGAACCCTTTCACCATGGAAAGAATCCTTTATCCACAAGAAGGGTTCTTTGAGTGTTTATGGTTCTATATAGAACCATTTTCTTTACTAAAGAACCCTTCAATAACCATCTTTTTTAAGATTTATTTTTGCAGTAATACAATGTCAGATATAAGTTAACGTCATAAGACTGGACGTCTTTTATGTAAATATGCTTTTGTTTGTTTTTACAGAAATAATCACTAGAATGTGAATAAAATGGTGAGACTATGTTTTGGATGGGAGCTTTTTCTGGTTTCAGAGCAGGCAACATGTTCTGACAGAGAAGATATTTACATTTATTCTATGTAGTCCCATTTCCTGCAAGCCTGTTGTGACTTATCTGGCACAAATAGGTCCATCCAATAATTAGACTGTGTAAGTGTAGCTTTACACTGTATTGTATATATGCCCAGCTCTCCAGTTAGGAGACCGTTTGCTCCAGCAAAACACATAAAATGTTGTAGTTTATGCTTCTGTTTTTGTGAAGCCTCCAGGCAGTTTCAACATAAATCCTTGAGGAAGGTTGTAAATTTCTGCACTGGAGGGATTCCAGCAGATCTAATAGGACCACATGCATTTATGTCACTGTTTGACATTTGTGAAGGCTCAGACCTGTAACTTGTTTGCCATCTGAAGAGCATGCCTATGCCACTCCAAGCAAAAGTACTTGTGTTGGTCAGGAATGATGTACAGCGTTGTTTTTCCATCTATGGACCCCTTGCTATTTTCTGCTGTTTTTGAATGTTGGAAAGGGACTTTTCCCATTTGTGAGGAGGTAGCCATAATTAGATTGAAAATAGACACTGTGGTTAGGGTTAGGGAGTAAG
>BRDA01025289.1:0-21945 GCA_036984385.1 Crenuchus spilurus
GAAGCGATGACGGCGTGTGACATGACATAACAATTAAAAATAATATTAGATGGGTGCAATTTGTAAAAAAGTCAAGACATGTCAGACAACATCAGAGTGTCTGAAATACCCTTGGACTCCAGAGTGTTAACATTTCAACCAAGTACCATACTTAACATCTGTGAAAAATGAAATTCTTACATGGAAATATGTATTTTAGCTATCTGGAACACTTTTATAAACATAACTGAGTGCATAAATTTGCATACACTAGGATTGTACATATTTAGTTTTCTAAGTTAAAATTAGTTAACACATCTTCTACAGAGAACTCATTTCTGCAGATGGTTAATGCACTATTGCTCTTTATTTATAGAATCCTGATGTAAAATGTAACATAAAATGTGGTCTCTGCAAAAGTTGATGTTTTATGTTTTCTTCCCAATTAGTTAAATTTGGAAAATAAATAGATACTGCAAAAAATATGTTAATGTGCTCTTTATAGAGATTATAAAGAATTTACATGTTACTTATTTTCACTTAGAAAATCAACAAAATGTCTAATTTTTTAGATTAATTAACAAGGTTAGAGGTAAGTGTGTGATGTTTTAAGGCCTAGACTAGAACATCACAGCAGCCAATGCTTGTTTACATTTTTCTATCTTCTATTTCATCACAAAACTGAATTAATTAGTATGTTGGTGTAAAGTGCATGTTTATAAGATTTAAAGGAGGAGGAGGAAAGCCTAAAGTTAATGTTACTGAGGAGGAGAAAATTCAGTCGGTGGAGTGTGAGAGCGATAAACATGTCAAGAGTAGATAGTGGGGAATACTTTCTGTTTGACAGAGGAGGGAGATGGATGAGGAGCAGTTCTTCCACTATTTCAGGATTATTCACTGCAAATACAGGACGTATAGCCCCATACATTTTTCACCCACCATGGCAACACTTCAGAATGTAGAAATGAACTTCAATCCAATCACAGTGTGTGACAGCATCTTTGACTTTGCATATATATTTATATATATATATGTGTGTGTGTGTGTGTGTGTGTGTGTGTGTGTGTGAGAGAGAAAGTCTCTAGCAGACAAAATATTTGTCTTTTACATCATTTTTGTCTCACAACACCTACCACCTGAACTATAACTTGGACTCTAGGCAGACAGCTTATATGATGTTAATTGGTACACTATTGGTAACCAGTAGCCAGCTGCAACAACATCAAAGCTTAAAATAGCAAAATGTGCATACCAATGATGACGACTGACTATATTTGGTGAAGGATACCTTTATAACACGTCCATCATCTTTATTCTGAGTGTGTTCTCATTTCTGATTGGCTAACAGGCAGTGAAGGTGGTCCCAAGGCCTCTACCTGCAGATCGTCCCCCCACCTGGACTGGCATTGGCTTTGTAAATGTGCCTGAAGGACAAACTCTCAGATTCAGTATTGACAATATTCCGCAGTCTATGGAGTACACCATGTTGATCCGCTATGAGCCACAGGTAATGCACACTTACACACACTCACACACAGTTTGACTGTTTAGCTTCTGTGCTGTGATGTACTTTTTATGTATATGTAGCTGCCAGATGTGTGGGAGCAGGTGATGATGAATGTAGTGCGTACTGGATTTCCTTCACCATCTGCACACTGTTCACCTCCTTATGCCGACCAGCAGAGTGTTTCACTGCCTCCAGGACACAGGTAATGCTTGTATAATGTGAATTCCAGCATGGCCAACAGCTGCCTGTTTTAACAGGAGGAGATCATGTGACTGTCATGCAAACTAACCAGTCAGGGTGTGTTTCCCAAAACATTCTTAACGCTAAGTACTTCGTAACCTCGTACTTACGAACATTCTTAAATTTACAAGTGTTTCCCGAAAGCCTTCGTAACCCACATTGTACTTAAACTCATTTGTAAATCTACAAGTGGTCTGACCCTCTCGTAACTGGCCAAGTTGTTCTTAACTTGAAGTTCACGTGCAGTTCTGTCTGAAAAACAGACAGAAAAAAAGACAAATTCTTTTGAAAGCATAATTGCGTCACGTAAATTAGAGCCATTGTCCTTAGTTCAGTACTGCGCATACATGTACTTATTAAGTTGAAATTATTGTTTTCACAAAATAAAAAAACTAAGATTGCTTAAAGTACAATATATTATTTATTGATATACACATATAAATGACATAAATGCAGTGGGGGTTTTTTCAGTGTAACAGGCGTAGTAGTCAATTAATATATTGTGTCCCACGCAGTGGTTACAAATTGGCCTACTAAGCTTGTCAACTCTTAACCAATCAAATTCACTGATTAATCATGGACACGTAACCAAGAGGATTTGCCTATTTTAGGCTTGGCATGCGATGGACAGCAACTGCATTTTTTTTGCATGTATGTAATGTAAATACTTTTTTGATGTTTGGTTTTATAATTATTGTTTACATAACAATACTTTTGTGGCTTAATAATGAAGAAATGTATGAAAAAAGGTGGTTCAGTTTTCGACTTGCCGAGCCTATTAGACGCAGACATGAGGGCGGAGTCAACTAAGTGCTACTTAGGGAGATTGTTATTGTTATGTATAAGTGCATGTGACATGTAGAAACTTTTTGTTTTTGCAGGTATGTGGTTCTGCCCATGCCAGTGTGTTTAGAGAAAGGACAAAAATACACAGTGGAAATGTTTCTGGCCCTTTATTCATCAAATGATTATCACCAAAATCCATATATATTCATAGACTCTGTGAGTAACCTTCTCCCATGATATCCACTCTAGAGCTTGTGCAATCTGATGATATTTTACCATTATTGTGATAAATCATGTCACAATATGCATTCGTATCATTATTAAAGAAAAGTATTTGAAGAACACTGGTCAACCACATGTTTGAGAGCATATTTATGTGGCTTTAATACTGTGAAACATGTGAAAAGTTACATTAAATCACTTTTCCACAAACTACCATCATGCATTTAACAAGAAAATGTCTTTGATGTTTGATTTTGCCACATTGTTCACCCCTAACCCTTACACACACTGTGTTACGTGTAGATCGTGTTGATGCCGGTGCTGAGGGATTTGGAGTTGTTCTCAGGCTCACCCGACAGACAGGCAGCATGGGAGATGTTCCAGAAGTACCGCTGTCTAGAGCAAAGCCAGAGCATCCAGAAAATCCCCATGACCGACATCTGCAGAGAATACATCTACAGCGCATCTGCTCTGCTCCACCAGGGAGCAATGGGTCAGAACACACATCATACTTATCCAGTACATACATACAAAGCCTTGTATTCATTGTAAGAACACCGGAATATATGGTATAGAATGATAAAAAAGCCCTATAGCACATAGAAAGATCCAGCTCCATATGCTGACCATTTTACTAATACTATTGTATACATAAACAAGCAGACACCAATGCGTGACTGGACTGTAATGAGTTAAGAAGAACAATATCAAAGGAAATCTCTGAACGAATTGCTGAGATGTTTGACTGGGTTAACTAGAATACAACAGCAAAATATTATTCAGACTTTAACAAGAGGCAAAACGGGCCCCGATTGGCTCTGTGGGCTAAGACGCTGACACTATGACCAGAGGATCACGAGTTTGAATCCCAGTCATGCTGTTTGCCATCAACAGCCAGGTCGAGAGAGCAAAAATTGGCAGTGCTCTTTCTGGGTGGGTAGATGGCACTCTCACTCTCCCTATCACTCACACATTGCAATGTCCGTTGGCTCAGGCGTCAACTGATTGGTCCATTCGGGACTGGGAACCCTGCGCTTTCCTCCAAGCACATTGGCTCCCCAGTAACGGTGTATCAGCTGTAGTTCAAAAAGAGGCGGTGGCTGGCATCACATGCAATGGAGGAGGCGTGTGCATGTCTTCACCCTCCTAGAGTCAGGGACAGTGCAAAGTGATGGGGAGAGCCCCCTAGCGGATGGGATGAGTTAATTGGCTACTACCAAATTGGGAATGGGAGAAAATGGTCAAAAAAATGAGGCAAAACAATCATCATGGCATTTATATCCATTCATATCCTGATACAGTTATAGGTAATTATCAAATGACCAGAGCAGTCACTGACACACCACTATTTCAATGGTTACATGATACATTCAGATGTGAAATAAAAGCAAAATTGGGCAGCTCAGCTTGTTTGAGATGGCAATGAAATTGACATGGTTGGTACTCACAGTAATTTTCATTTGGGTGTGATATGCACTCATTTTTTGTTTGATGAGTTTAATGCCAACTGACTGTGAAGCACAACTGTTTTTGCAAGTGAAAAGACAACTAAATAAATGGTGTGAGACTTTGGAGACCATTACTACCAATTTATTGAAGTTGAGGAAAAAATAACCTTAGAAATAATATAAACCTACTCCTAAAATTCAATATAGTGGCCACATCAATTACTTGACAGGAGAGGTTGCCATCTTTCTTTACACAAGAAAACATTAGTTCTTAATATCCAAAATGCATTTTTGCTTATTTCAGTGCATCCTACTGGCAAGATGATGCAACTTTCTTGAGCTTCCTCACAATGGGATCCCCAGTCTATGAACCAGTTTTGACTTTAATATCCCAAAGTGTTGCTAAGATATGACTTCCTGTTTTGATTGGCTCTAACAAACACTTTTGCCTATTGAACAGCCAACATATAACATTTTTAAGGCTTGTTTCTAAAGATGATCTGTGCCAACTGTCATGACAAAATGTGTGGCCTGTGAAAACAATAAAATCTAATCAGATGGAAATTGACATCATAGTTTGTGTTGAACTTAAACTGCAGATTCCAGTGGTCCCACATTTACATTGAAAATTGGGCTTACTGTTCAAAAGTATGTGAAAGCAGCTCCAGAACTTAGGTGGCGTTAGAGCACTCCAGCTGCAGACTTGGTGAAAGTAATCAGGGGACTGCCACCAATCAGTATGCAAAATTACAAAACTTTCTGCCGTATAGTTTTAGGGGCTGCCAAAGAAGAGGTAGAAAAGCAATGGATGCCTATGCAGCTTCAGTCACAAAACTCTCTCTCTTTCTCTCTCTCTCTCACACACACACACACACACACACACACACACACACACACACACACACACTCTTACACACAGAGTGCCACTGTGACCCACAAGGCTCTCTGAGCTTGGTGTGTGATGCCATTGGTGGACAGTGTCCATGTCGGACAAATGTGGTAGGCAAAAATTGTGACACCTGTGCCCCCGGAACCTTCCAGCTTGGACCCTCTGGCTGCAGATGTGAGTGTATACACACATACATACTTACATACACACATACACACTGTACATATATACATACATACATACATACGTATGTATTTACATACATGCAGACATTAACACGCACATGTTAACACACATTCTGTATACAATGTACTATATGATGATTTTTTGTGTTTTTCTTCCTCCCTCTCAGCCTGTGAGTGTAACCTGCTGGGATCACGGAATGCCTTCTGTCACACCACCACAGGCCAGTGCTTGTGTCTGCCAGGTGTTTATAAACGTCAGTGCACCCACTGCCTGCCCAACCTCTGGGGCTTCCCTCACTGCCAGTCGTGCTTCTGTAATGGTCACAGCCAACACTGCCACCCACAGACTGGACAGTGTCTTGATTGTAGAGACCACACCACTGGACACCACTGTGAGAGGTACAGGATCTAACCATAGAGGTATTATAGGACATAAAGTTGGCATCTTTAGCACCTGTTCTTTTCAGCCAGAGTGGTGCAACTGGATTTCCATATTAAAATTATAATTCTTTCACACCATGGACTTTGAGTGACCCATATAACTTAAATTGTATATGTTTCTATAATTACTGACTGTAGTCCATCTTTTTCTCTACTTTCTTAGCCTCCTTTCACCCTGTTTAATATTCAGGACAACCAGCAGGTTGCTGACAATTGGTTTTTATTTCTAATATTGGCCAATTATTCCCCTCCCAGTTCAGTAGTAGCCAATTAGCCCATTCCACCTGCTGAGGCCTCTCTCCATCACTTTGCAATGTTCCTGACTCTAGGAGGGTGAAGACAAGCACAAGTCTCCTCCAGTGCGTGTGATGCCTCTTTTCAAACTACCAGTGATACACAGTCACTGCACAGTAAATCTGCCAGTGTTAAATCAACACTATTAGATTTAAATTAACACTGAGAGTGTTACATTTTGACACCCTCAGTGTTATTTTAACTCTAATAGTGTTGATTTAACACTGGCAGATTTACTGTGTGGGGCTGCAATGCACTCGGAGGAAAGCTCCGATGGACCCATCAGTAGACGCCTGAGCCAGCAGGTATTGTAATGGGGAGAGAGTGCCATCTGCCTGCCCAGGGAGAGTACAGACAATTTTGCTCTCTCAGACCCTGACTGTCAATGGCGAACAGCATGACTGGGATTCAAACTCTCAGTCCACTGACCATAGTGTCAGCTTCTTAGCCTGCTGAGCCACCCCTTTCATGGTGGCATGTTAGCATGTGTTACTGTGGTACAAGACACAGCAGAACAGCTGTTTTTAAACACTGTGTCCACTCTCTGTCCACTAAGACACGCCTACCATGTTGAACCACCATGTAGATGTAAAGTCAATGACAGTAGCTCATCTGTTGCTTCACAGCTTGTTTAAATCACAAGATGGTGTTGGCTGGATAGTTTTGGTCGTTGCACTATTTTAACCCCACCAGTGACAATGAGGTGTTTACAAACCAGCTCCACTGCCCCGAGTGACTCAGCAGACTAAGGTGCTGACTCTATGATCAGAGGGGCACGAGTTCGAATCCCGATCATGCAGCTTGCTATCAGCAGCTGGGGCTTGAGAGAGCAAAATTGGCATGTAAGATGTGCTCTCTCCCCATTACTACTAAGTAATGTCCACTGACTCAGGCATCTGTCAGCCGATCCATCAAAGCTGGAGAGTTCAAAAGGAGGAGGTGGCTGAATTCACATGCATCAGATGTTGCCTGTGCTAGTCTTCACCCTCCTAGACTCAGGGACATTGCAAGTGATTGGGAGAGGCCTAACGCATTGGTGTGTTGATTGACTACTAATACATTAGAGAGAATATTGGGTAAAAATAAAAATAAAAATTTTTATATCCAGCTCTGCTGTGTCTGATCCGCTAATGCACCACCACCAGTGCTGAGAAAACTGTATTACAGAGCAAATGTGTTTGAGATTGAACAAATCTATGCATTTTGAGGTGTGCAGATGCTGATTAGTGTGATAGATTGTTTTGTTCCTGTTAACTTTATTAGCCTTATATATCCAGTGCAAAATAAAGACGTAATATATTTCAGATGCTAATCATGTTTGTTTTCTTTAACACAACCTCTCTAGGTGTGAGAGTGGCTATCACGGTAGTGCATTGCTAGGCAGCAGGGAGCAGTGTCGGCCATGTATGTGTCCTGATGGACCAGGGAGCGGCAGACAGTTCTCTGATACCTGCTACCAAAACCCCAACTCACTCCAGCTCATCTGCGTCTGCAGCACAGGATATAAAGGTAATAACACATCTGTCTGCATTTTAAAGCCCCCACTGGGCTTCAAGGTGAAGTTCTGTAATGTAGTAGTTATGACTAAAGAGCATGTCTGTTATGCTCAGGCTGATTTTAACAAACATCAATAAAAAAACATCCATGAAGGTCAAAACAGTCCTTTTATCATAGATTCAGCACTTAATTCTTAATCATAACACTATTTAGTAACTTATTGAGTTACTGTTATACATCAGTAAGTTCTATAAACTATTCAGTGACTATGAAAGTAATAAGTAAGCTATATGGTTATAGAATTTCAAAGATTCCATATTCTGCTTAATGTGTTCCATTTAATAGCTTATTTTGTTTTACGTGGTCCACCCCTAGATTGGGCCAAACCAGGGTGGTCATAATATTCTGATATGACTGTGTATGTTTACCTGTTTAGTTATAATTATAGCATAACTTCACCATAACTACTGTAATATTGTATGTTCACATTAGATAATCAAGGCATTGTCACTCCACTGAGCAGAATTTTGAAAACACATAAAAGCACACATGGAAACACTTTCTTGTTTCTCTAAAGGTTCCAGGTGTGAGGAATGTGCTCCTGGACACTATGGGAACCCTCAGGTAGTTGGTGGGCGGTGCCACCCCTGTCAGTGTAACGGTAACATCGACATGCATGACCCTGGGGCCTGCGATTCACGCACGGGTGTCTGCCACAAATGCCTCTTCCACACTGAGGGGCACGGGTGTCAACGCTGCAGTCGTGGATACCATGGAGATGCCAGTACACAAAACTGCCAGAGTAAGTGTGTTTATCTTCCTGCATTTCAAGACAAGAAGCCTGCAGGAGCTGATGATGCTGACTGTGTAAAGTACTTTTAATAAAAGTTCCATAGTTCACTTTTTGAACTACATAAGCAAAGGTTTAGGATTAGATTAGAAAAATTATTATTACATACAAAAGCTTTAGAACAGTTTTGGAAAGTTTTAGAAAATTTCTGGCGCACTAGTTGGTCAGGGGTTCATCCCATTGGAAGATGATGACCAAAAGCATAAGTCCAAGCTCTGCCAGAACTACCTCAGGAAAAAAGAAGAAGATGGTCAGCTTAAAAACATGGAGTGGAAGCACAGTCTCCAGACTTAAACCCCATCCAGCTGATTTGGGATGAAGTGAAAAGTAAAGCAAACCTACAAGTATTCTAATACTTTTGACCGGTAGTGTATGCATCATCTTGTGTCGTGACATTGTTTATGTTTATATGTGCATATATTTGCTATGACTTCTTTTTTCCCATGCTCTGTGTGTAAGTATATGTGGTATGCATTTTTTTTCTGCATGTTATTTTAAACCCCACTGTTCCCAGGGTCCCTAGTCAGGGGTGATGTTACAGTTCCAGCTATAGGATCTGTTGCCAGGGTGGTCCCCAGAGACATAAAGGACATCAGAGACAAGAAAGTGATGCAATTGAGTGTATTTGATTCACAAGTGTATATTATGTTCACATTCATGAACTATAGTAAATCAATATATTTCAGCTTTGTCTATCAGCTCACTGCCAAAAGCTCTATTGATGCAATTTTTTATTCATAATTAAATAATGTACATGTTTGAATCAGATGTAAATTCACAGTTATAAGTCATATTTGAATTAGGTTACATGGGGTCCTGGGGTAATTTTGCCATTTACATGAGGTCATGTGTGATTTTATTTACATCCTCCATGCCTTTGTTTTTCCCCTCGTTCTCTGAGAAAATTACAGTCTGAATTACCTACTGTTTTTCAGCTTGGAGCTTGTCTGGTAATTTAGCCTTGTCTGTAAACAAATCTCTGTGATTTTCCAGGCACTGTCTCTCTTTGGAAATTTTTGGCTGCTGATACTGGCTGTGCTTAGTCTTTTTAACACAGAGAAAACCTTTCAAAAATCACAAACCAAAAAATATTAAAGCTCTTGAAGAGTCACAATCAATCTACTTGATTAAAAGATCTTCCACTCCATGCACTGTGTGGAGACCATTATGTGGAGGTAAAAGAAACTAAAATTCATAAGATAGATGAGATTCTGGCTTATTACACAATAATGATACAGACTTATTAAAGAGGCGGAGAGATACATGGCACATTTTTGAAGAAGGGGATGTTTAAGAATGGGAATTTTAGCTCTAAATGTAAACTGGCTGAAAACAAAAATAGTGAAAATAATCTTTAAAAAAGTCTAGTTTTTGTTTGGTTTTAGTAGACCAAGTAAAATCAGAGATATGATCATTTTAATTTGATTTATAAAAATTATAAGTCATGCATCCCTAAAAACAGTGAGGTGGGAGGGGAAAGATGCCAATAAGGAAGCCACACATTGCAGCAGTTTTTTTGCTTGTTTTTTGGAAAAGTGGAAAAATTGTTGTCAGGTTATATAGATGAGATTGTGTTAATAAAAAGATGCCAAATACTGGTATGGTAAACATTTAAATGTGGTATATAAAGACATAATCTAAACTGTCAGAATAACCAGACTACCCAGGCTTAATCTTTGTTTTATCCAATTTCTTATTGCTTATTTACATGTAAATGCAGTTAGTACAATGTTTTCTCATGACTGCAACAGTCTTAAAATGTGCAGAAATTAGACTACAGCTCTTCTAAATCTTTTTTTGTTGTGTCTGTGTGTGTGTGTGTGTTTAGAGTGTATCTGCCTGCCTTTGGGCACTGCTACTCAGAGCTGTGTGGATGGAGAGTGTGAGTGTGACCGTGTGAGTGGTCAATGTGTTTGTCTGCCTGGTGTGGAAGGTTTGCACTGTGACCGCTGTGCCCCCAACTCCTGGAACATCAACAGTGGAGAGGGATGTCAACCATGCCACTGCCATCCAACACACTCCTATGGCCTGTCCTGTGACCTGGTGAGTCACACACACCTCAAACTATAGCACATTGTCATATATAAACCTGCTGAATAAGTAGATTATTTCTTTTGGCATTACATTTGGTCACTGTCAGAACAAAAACATGTATATCCAAAATGGTCACTTTACAGAAGAAGGAATAATGCTCCTGAATTAGCTTTGCCATATTTTTGTGATGACACAACATAGTAAACAGAACTAGGATGTTCTAGCAACACTAGCATGGAGACACAAGTAACAATAATAATACTGTACGTTATATAACACCTTTCACAAACCCAAGGATGCTTTATAATAATGAAATGAAAACAAAAACACACTAAGGAGAAAGGAGGAATTTTAGATTGGCAAATACAGTACAAAGGACTGAGAAACACAAGGGAGCTAAATGGCGAACGTAATCAGTTAGGAAATTATCCAGCAGGCCTATGTGATGAACAAGATATGATGTAGGTGTGGGAGGAGACATGACACGTGGGTGACTTAAACACAGGCACATGGCGACAGGATGGCACACAGAAAATGTAAACAAACAGAGCATGTGGACAGACTGGGACATGCATGAAATGAGTTGGGGGGTATGACCATTTTTGAGCATTTTATTGGGTCTATTGATGAAGAATGACACAATGAAAAGAAGAATTGGCATTTTCAACCTATGTAAAAAAATTAAAATGACAAAAATACATCAAAGCTCTGTAAAAACAAAACATTTGCTAAAAGAAGAATTAATACAGTATTAAAAATGCATATTTGTGATTTTGTGATGATTTCTGTTGTGCATTCTGGTGATTTCTGCAAGAAGCTGAAAATAGCTTTTTATTTACATTTTCCATTCCATCTTAAATTGTGCAGCAGTTACATTTAGCTGCCTTCTGATAAAGGGAGAAATTACAGTGATTAATCCTCATTGACTGAAATCTTTCTGCTGAAGATGGCAGTGGAGCGTGCAAAGAACCCATGGTTATGAGTAGAGCTGTGTGAGTGAGAATAGGTGCTGTGGAGCTTTATAAATGAGGTATTTTGACCATTGCGAGATATATTTCAAGACCCCCATGGAGTTATGTTAAGTTGTGCAAAAGGGGTATAGAATTATTCAGTCAGTTTTGGAGTCCTAGTACAAAAACACACAGAGACATTTATTTATATGCTAAGCTGAGCACTGTCTGTGTTTGTTTCTCAGCTATCTGGTCAGTGTTCCTGTAAGCCTGGTTTTGGTGGAAGGACATGTGAGGAGTGTAGAGAACTGTTCTGGGGAGATCCGGAAATCAAGTGCCACGGTGAGTTCAAAAACCAACCAACACACACCGAAATAATCAGGAGCAAAGCCTCATGCACACACATTGATAAAAACTGATTTATGTGTTTTACATACGTATGTGTGTACACTGTGTCTGGTTTTCTACCCAATACACTGAATTCAAAGAACACAAGACTGAAGAAAAAGTGTTCATGAGAGATTTTAAGCAGAAACTTTCCTCCTCTTACTCTCTCTTTAGATTTGCTTATTTCTGTAGTACCTCACACACATAAACACACACAAACACACGCACACACACACACACACACACACACATACATACACTCTTTAAAAAAAACATTTGGTAGTTGACAGATATTCAAGGTCTGGTGAGGCTCCAGCTGAAAACCATAAGAATTCAGATTCAGGAGACAAAAGTTCACATATTCCCAACATAATTGCTGAGGAATCCCTTAAACACAGCTGCATATAACCCCCCACCCCACCCGACCCCAGATACACACACACACACACACACATTTTTGTTTTATTATACGTATGAGGATTGTCACTGTTTTTTTTACACATTTTTTAAATTCAATGTAATTCTTTTCATACTTTACTGTCAGTAAAATTTACAAGAACACTCTGCTCTCTTACCTCACACACTTTCTCATACATTCCCAAAAACTGACTCAGAATGTTTTGTAATGTACACCCTCCCTCTCCCTCTCTCTCTCTCTCTCTCTCGCTCTCTCTCTCTCTCTCACTCACACACACACACACACACACACAGTCTTACATCTAAACCTAACCTTAATCTCAGTAACCAAAAGTCAGTCTTACACTAAAACCTAAAACTGTCCTTAACCTCAGTAACGAAAAGACAGTCTTACACCTAAACCTAAACCTATCCTTTAACATTACCAATTTGGAGATAGAGGTTAGATTTGGCCCTCCCAAAAAAGATAAATATGCACATCACACACAAGACATATTGTTTTTAAATCTAATCTGATAATATGGATTATTTCAAACCAATCAATCTTAAATGTAACACACATAATGGACTTCCATTAAAATCTGTTTTATTTCTGTAATAATGTCAAGACATGATGCTGTGCAGAGTCATAATTTAAGTTTGCATGTTTAAAGTTTGCCTTTGTCAGATTGAAACCTCTTAGAGTTGAACTAATAACATTTCACTTTTCAACATATTTGTTGAATATTTTCAATAACATTTTTCACATCACAAATTTTTATGTTAATGAAGTCAAAATTCAGCAGGTTCACTTGTGAACATATTTTATGCAGGTGTATGAAATGTTTCAAACTTAATCATATTTTTAAAAATATACTCATAACAACAGTAATAACAGATGTTTATGTTTGAATGTATTTTCCAGCATGTGATTGTGACCCACAAGGCATTGCCACTCCACAATGTAACAAGATGACAGGGAAGTGTGTATGTGTGGAGGGTGTGGCTGGTCAGCGCTGTGACTCTTGTGGGCGGGGCTACAATGGAACCTTCCCGGACTGCCAGCCATGTCATCAGTGCTTTAAAGAATGGGATGTGATGGTGAATGAGTTGACCAATCAGACGCAGAGGCTGATGGACACTCTGGATGAGCTTAAAGAGTCCGGTGTGACAGCAGCCTATCAGCACACAATATCCAGCTTGGAGGATGGAGCTAAACAGCTCACTCAGATAATAGAGAACAATAAAGCTCAGCAAACCCTCATGCACTCTCAAAATCTACTGCAGCAAGCCAAGTATGTGTACAGTCACTCACACACACACACACACACACACACACA
Organism: Crenuchus spilurus; assembly: GCA_036984385.1. NCBI lineage: Eukaryota > Metazoa > Chordata > Actinopteri > Characiformes > Crenuchidae > Crenuchus > Crenuchus spilurus. The sequence continues at coordinate 13,446 of BRDA01025289.1, forward strand.
CACACACATATATGTATGAGCAATAGGTTTGTGCAATATTCATTTAACACTGCTTGCAGTTTACTATTAAAATAAATCTCAATTAATACTTTGTTCACCCAAAGCAGAAGCTGACAAACAGCAATAAAATGTAGAGTTGAGTGTCACTAGTTTAAAAATGATGGACATGACATTGCACATGTTTCCTTGATAGGCTTCTGTACCTTAAATGGACAAAATAAACTTAAATACTACTCAGGATTAGATTGGATTAAACTTTGCCAATGTGATTTGCAGACAACAGAATACCTTGCTCAATGGTATTTTAGTCAGGACCTGCCCAGGGATAGATCCGGCGACCTTCCGTTCACAAGACCAGATTCCTAACCACGACAGCTGCCCCAACAACCTAAAGTCATAGTCAACAACAAAAATCATCATAGTCATGCTTACCTTGCGTTATTTGCTCAGTTGTAACACCTCCACCAAAAATATGCACTACTGCTTACAAGTTTCAACATTTTCAATATCAGTACATACTTTTATTTCATCAGATTTTTTTTCTAGCCATTTGGAGGTTATCATAAAATTCACAAATGTTTCTGCTTCAGGTAATAAATCTATGCATTGCAAGTCCTCCACCCCCCCACCCCCACCCCACACCCAAGGAGGCGTGCTTTAGACCTTTATTAAACATTTACAGTATCTTTTATTTTATGAATGAATCCTAGTACTTTATCACCAAAACAATTCATCCATAAAAAGGCAAACAAAGGTATGAGGTAAGAATATTACCAGCAGTGCTGCTACCTTCCCTGCTGTGTTCCTCCACTGTGGCCTCAAACTGAACTGAAGCTTCGGCATCTGCAGCTACTCTATGCTAATGACAGAACATGTTCACATGAATAACAATTAAGATAATATTTAATGTTATTTGTAAGGCATTTCAAAGATTTTGTAGTTCAACTGCATTTTTTTAAACTGTATGCTTACTGTTGATCTTTTGGATGTTGTTTAGAGTGATAAAGTCCCATCAGACTGAGGTTGTAGGTAATTTAAATTTTTTTGTGTTACCAGTGATCTGAAGGAGGATCTGGGCCACTCACTGAACCATTCAGAGTCAATCTTGCAGCAGGTCAGTGGCAATAATGCTAAGGTTGTGGATGACCTGAACATTCTCAGTCAGGAGGCCCAAACTCTGCAGGAGATCACAGAAGAAAAACAGGCTCAGGTGCTGCAAATCAAACACTCCGACCTCCGCGGTACAGTATATTTATTTTGTATTATTTAATCTACATTCATATTATTATTGTTCTTGTTATCAGTAGTAGTAGTAGCAGTAATTACAGTAATATGTTAGTAATATGCTGTTTTTATGATGTTATTAACATTATATTATTATATTATATATATACTATTTTTAAGAGCACAACAAGACAAGAAATAAAGTGTTCTCAATGTTTTAAATGGTAAAAAATGTAAATTTTTTAAATGGTAGATTATATATTTTGGGATTTTCTTCTTTGAAATAGCTATATAATAACTATACCTTTTTATCTAATATCAGCACATACAGTCTATAAAATTACATTTCCACATTAAAATGAATTTAAAATACTATTAATCCATTCCAGCAACCCAAAAATCATACAAATTGATATACACCAAGTGTTTTTAAATAAGAAAAGTGTACTTTATAAATAACAAATAATGTATAAAAACAATAATAATACATAAAAAACAGAATGTAAAGAATTAAACTGGTTTATTAAGTGTATTTACATTAATGATCAGATTATCTACTTTAGTGATGTTTGCCTTTTTGGCAACACTTTCCTCACTTTCACTTGCAGGGTGTTTCAATAAAATCCTATCCAAAGAAACTTGTTTCATCCTCCATTTCAAAAAGTTTAGAAATTGAATGAGACATGTTTGTTTACACAGCAACAGGGCACCACCTCTTCTTCTCTGCAGTTTCAGCAGTGATCTCTCACACTCGCTAGTTGTGGATGGTGGAATTGCTCACAATTATTCACAATTAATTATATGACATACTGAGATTAATGGTGCTAAACAAAAATTAATTTGACAGCCCTATTATTCTTATTTAATAACAATAGTTAGGGGACGCATATTGGCAAAAACCTAATACATATCATGATACTGCAGTTATAATTTAATATATTGTGATATATTGCAATTTTTTAAGATAATTTTTTTGGAAAGCTGTCATAGCATAAAAAGACACCACCAAATGCACAAAATCTGACTTTAAAAAAGGCAGAAAAGTGGGGTGCATACATCACAGTCCCTTTAACATCCGTCACCATAGCACTATTACTATAGCCTGAACAAAGGAATTAAAAATAGATGCTGTGTTGTAGAGAACTGGCACAAAATTACAAAACATAATGTTACAATACTCAAGTATATCAATTGCACAAGAAAATCTGCTCAATATACACCAAAGTTCTGATAATCTGTAACATGTATATGCTACAGGTGCAGCAGACAGTATTAGAGAATATTATCAGCAGTCAGTGGATGCAGAAGGTCAGGTCATTCAGGCCACCACTGACCCCCGCAGCCCAGTGATACAGTCTGCAGGCCTACGGCAAGCCACAAAGACTACACTGGACACCATTCAAAGAGACTTTGATTTGAAGCAGGATGTGAACGCCAAAAGACTGGACAATCTGAACAAGGAACTGCAGCAGGATGACCTTTCAAAGCTCAGCCATCGGGTAACTCTGTCTCATTCTCAGAGGTGTCAAGTAACGAAGTACAAATACTTCGTTACTATACTTAAGTAGAAATTTTGGTTATCTATACTTTACTAATTATTTTCAGATGACTTTTTACTTCTACTTACTTACATTTTCATGCAGTTATCGGTACTTTCTACTCCTTACATTTTAAAAACAGCCTCGTTATTTCTACAGATTTCATTTTGGTTTGTCATCATTCAAAAAACATCCTGTTCAGATAAACTACGCCATCCAGAAAGAGTGAATGTGATTGTGGTTGATAAGTATAAACAAATACCATTCTTATATCCTATTGGTACCTGCATGTCACATATCTCGTCACTCTCCAGTAAGCTCAGTACCGCAACGTAGCGCTTTAAGGCAGCACTTGAAGTTTCTAACTCGTGCTTGCGGATTCAGTATCCTCCAAAAGCAATAGAAAGAGACGAAGTGTAGTCCTCAAACATGTTTATTCTGTCTTGTTTTTCAAACAAGTCCGTTTGTATTGTTTTTACCAGGATAACAAACAAACAAATAAATAAAAAATGTTGCTTAGCATAACAGACTACAGTTAAAAACAACTGCTACCTTAAAATACTGCCCTGATCTCCTCAGGGAAAAGTAATGGAGCACAGAGTAAGTTTGCAATCAGGGAAAACAATTGATTGCCAGAAAAATAAAGGATTTACTCTAAATACTAAAACTAAGTGCTCCTAAATAACCTAGAAGAACATAAAACACAAAATAGCAATATAATTGATATTAAATATACATTTAGTGCAAAAGGTAGCCAGTACATCCCAAAAAATTAAACATTACCATTTTAATATAACATTATAGTATTTACGGCTTTTAGAAAAAAATATTTTGGGGGTGAGGTAGTACACTACATGCCCCTGTGGCACAGCCTAAGTTTTGGCATTTGTTTTCCTTACATTACTTTTACTTTTATACTTTTAGTAGTTTTGAAACCACTACTTTTGTACTTTTACTTGAGTAAAAAGCTTAAGTTGATACTTCAACTTCTATAAAAGTCTTTTTAAACCCTAGAATCTATACTTCTACCTGAGTAATGAATGTGAATACTTTTGACACCTTTGCTCATTCTGCACTGTAACGAATAAAAAGTCAGCCCAACCTAAAATTATGTTGCTGCACTCTGCATTAATTCAAGTTTAGGACACTAGAGTTAACTCAAACATTCTCCTAATTCATGTAATTGGGTAAATAACATATAATATATTTGTCCAGTTTAGATGGCATGACACAATAACATAATTTCAGCTCCCAGTTATGGGGTTTGTCATTTGAACATAGGATGAATGCAAAGACCATTGCTCTACTCAGGCCTAAATTAAAGTCACATTATTACAGCACACTGGCTTTATGAAGCTGCATTTATTTTTACGTAACACTCATAGGTTTAGAAGGAGTCAGGATGCAGAGGTGGGATCCAAGTGAGAGACTATTACAAAAAAACACGATGAAATAAACACTGTGGTGAACCAAACAAAAGAAATTTGATACTGTAGCTATGCTACAAATGTATGATTTAGACAGACTTACATGAACATACATAAAGAAACACCTACTAACTTCTAAGGACACTTACTTACTACAAACATTTTACAATGACTAACAAAGGCTCTGAGACACATTTGGAGTTAAAATAACACGTAATCACACTGGAATGAACAAACAGGGCTGCAAGATTAAACAAGACAAGTGCTGGAAATAGCTAGGACATGACAACATGACAAATGCAGGGACAAGGAGACACAACACAAACGTAAACAAAAGCACATGGTGAAAGACAGAAGGCAGAAAAACACATGGCAAAGTGAGGGAATGGACGAGGCAGGGTGGTAATGAGCAGTTCAACTAAGCATTTATCCCATAACCAGAAGATATCAGGAGATCATGAGTTCAAGTCCTGGTGATATTACATCTCGCCATAACTGGCAACTCACAGTGAGGAGATGTCTAGTGACACTATGTAAAGAAAAGAGTCACAGCTATTGTAGAAGTTATAAAATATATTTTCTATTATTGCCCAAATTGGGGGCGGCACGGTGGCTTAGCACGTTCGCCTCTCAGCGCTGAGGTCTTGGGTTCGAGTTCACATCTGAGCGGAGTTTCCATGTTCTCCTTGTGTCTGCATGGGTTTCCTCCGGGGACTCCGGTTTCCTCCCACAGTCCAAAAAACATGGAGGTCAGGTGAATTGGCTACTCTAAATTGTCCATGTGTGTGCATGTATGTGTGTGTGTGTGCGTGTGTGTTCACCCAGTGATGGACTGGCGCCCTGTCCTGGGTTTAGTTGAATAGTGTAATGCCGTGCCCTGCGCCCAGTGAGGGGGTAGGGGACTAACCGCGACCCTGATAAGGATAAAGCGAGTGTGATGATGAATGAATGAATGCCCAAATTGGCATGAAGAACTGGGCAGCACGATGGTTTGGTGGTTAGCATGTTCACCTCTCAACGCTCTCACTTCTCTATAGACTGATACAACATGTCTTCTTAATCACGACACTGATGACACTGCTGAATTGTCATCTCATTGCCATCTCTCTCCCTGTCCTTTCTCTGAAGGTGTGTGGAGGGGCGCCTGGTCCAGATGGCTGTGGAGAATGTGGAGGTTTAGGCTGTGTAGATGATGGTGGTGTGCTTCAGTGTGGTGGTGAGAAGTGTCAGGGTTTATTCACTCAGAGCACTGAAGCCTTGAGCAAAGCTAAAGAACTGGACCAGGACATCCTGAGCTCACTGAAGGAGGTGGAAAAGCTCCACAGAAAGGTGAGTTTTCGCTGCTGAATGAATCTTTCAGTTCTGATTCAATCCTCCTTGACCACTGATTGTGAACTGTCCACTATAATAAAGCAGCCTTCAAAGTTTGCAAAAATTTGTTTGCATTTATTTGAACACTTTTACACCCTTCACCTACACAGATACATTTTGTCCAGCAGTGTACAAATAATGTACTCAGTCATATCAGAATATTATGACCATCCCTGGTTTAGAATGAACTTGGCCAGAGATATCACAAATGCCACGGGACAGGGTTTGCTGCATGTATAAATAAGTGAGCTACAGGGGTTAGACAATGAAAGTGAAACACCTGGTTTTAGACCACAATAATTTATTAGTATGGTGTACGGCCTCCTTTTGCGGCCAATACAGTGTCAATTCGTCTTGGGAATGACATATACAAGTCCTGCACAGTGGTCAGAGGGATTTTAAGCCATTCTTCTTGCAGGATAGTGTCCAGGTCACTACGTGATGCTGGTGGAGGAAACCGTTTCCTGACTCGCTCCTCCAAAACACCCCAAAGTGGCTCAATAATATTTAGACACAAAGACTTGCTGTCTTGGTCACAGATGCGCCAGCAAGACGTGCACCAACAATTTGTCCTCTTTTGAACTCTGGTATGTCACCATAATGTTGTGTGCATTGTAATATACTATATAACTGTGCTCTTACCTGCTAACTGAACCTTCACACTCTGCTCTTACTGGTGCAATGTGACATTAATGAAGATTGGCCACCAGACTGGTCCAATTTAGCCATGAAACCTCCCACACTAACATGACAGGTGTTTCAGTTTTATTGTCTAACCCCTGTAACTACTCAGTTGTAGCAGATCGTAAAATAATCATCATAGGTAAAGGACAAAATGTGACTGATGTCAAATGAGGCAAAGTAAAACAGTAATCGGTGAAGGGTGGTTTTTCTAGAGCTGCTGTAGTGAAGGCGTACTGAGCATGGACTTACATTGAGCTCTTCCCAGCAGCATAACAGTAGTGCTCCACTGGCCACTGATGACAGAGTGGAATGACGACTCTGTCGAGTGGTACAGAGCAAACACTCAGGGCTGGTTATTCACACTATTAAATACGAGTCATAATATTCTGACATTAATGTATAAATGCACCATCAAAAGGACCTCATCCTTAAGGGTCATAACATTCCATATTTTCATGGTATGCGGCTCCCTGTGGATCCTCCTGGAATGCCATCTGCAAGATCCTGAATGTTATTACCACTATAAACACTTATCTGACAGTACATTATAGTTAACAATACTTCTGTCTGTGTGTTTGTTCCCTTTTTTTGGGGTGTTTGGGCTTGCAGGTGTTGGATGCTCGAGGTCGTGCCGATGAGGCTAAACTCAGCGCTCAGGATGTCCTGCTGAAGGCCAATAATAGCAAAGCCAGAGTGGAGCAGACTAATCAGGAGCTGCGAGAGCTCATTCAGGAAATACGAGAGTTTCTCATGAGTAAGCATGCACATGTTTATTGTTTACTACTTAAAATTACTCTTTAAGTGTACTTGATTTCAAGGGGCACAAACTTACGTCAGGACGGTTCTTACAAAAACAAGCAAACTTTGTTATAGTAAATGTGATATAACAGCAATATAAAATACAGTACCAGTCAAAAGTTTGGACACACTTTCTGGACATTTACATTATTTAAAAATTTTCTGCATTGCAGATTAATATGGACACATGTAATTATTTAGTAAACAAAACGGTGTTAAACAAACCAGAATAAGTGTTATATTTTACATTCTTCAGAGTAGGCACCTCTTGCTTAGATGACAGCTTTCTTTGCATTATCTCAGTCAGCTTTATGAGATATTCACCTGGAATGGCTTTCAGTTAACAGCAGTGTTTTGTCAAGAGTTAATGACTTGCATTTCTTGCCTCTTAATGTGCTTGAGACCATCAGTTGTGTGTCTACGTTGAAGAATCTAAAATGTAAAACCTATTTTGGTTTGTTTAACACTTAAAGTTTACTTTTAACTAAAAACATTGAATGAGAACCTGTATCCAAACTTTCGACTAGTACCATATAATGTGTTTTATGTAGTAACATAATATATGTGTGTTTTAACCAGTTTTTCATTGTAACATTAGCATTGTGATCTGATTGTGTGTGTGTAGATGGAGCAGATTTGGAGCGTATCGAGGCTCTGTCTGATGAGGTGTTGAAGCTGAAGATGCCTGTGGCAACTGGTGAACTGAAGAATGTGACTCTAGAGATTCGGCAGCATGTGGCCAGTCTGACCAGTGTGGACGACATTTTGGCTGAAAGTGCTGACCAGGCTCGCATTGCAGAGAGTTTACTGCAGCAGGCACGCACAGTCAGGTGCATGTGCATACACAGACAGTTATACAATCACACATGCTAGGGATAATGGCACTGTTTTCAACAACATTAAAACCATTTTGTTATAAATGCATGTACAAACCGGATTCCAAAAAAGTTGGGACACTAAACAAATTGTGAATAAAAACTGAATGCAATGATGTGGAGATGGCAAATGTCAATATTTTATTCGTAATAGAACATAGATGACAGATCAAAAGTTTAATCTGAGTAAATGTAACATTTTAAAGGAGAAATATGTTGATTCAAAATTTCACAGCATCAACAAATCCCAAAAAAGTCGGGACAAGTAGCAATAAGTGGCTGGAAAAAGGAAATTGAGCATATAACGAACAGCTGGAAGACCAATTAACACTAATTAGGTCAATTGACAACATGATTGGGTATAAAAAGAGATTCTCAGAGTGTCAGTGTCTCTCTGAAGCCAAGAGGGTAAGAGGATCACCAATTCCACCATTGTTGCACAGAAATACCAGAATGGTGTTACCGAGCATAAAATAGCAAAGACTTTAAAGTTATCATCATCAACCGTGCATAACATCATCAAAAGATTCAGAGAATCTGGAACAATCGCTGTGCTTAAGGGTCAAGGCCGTAAAACTCTACT
>BRDA01025293.1:0-16607 GCA_036984385.1 Crenuchus spilurus
TCTTCCTCCAGCCCTGAGGGAGTTTTTCCTTGCCACTGTCGCCGTTGGCTTGCTCACCGGGGATTAGGGATTAATGATTTTATGTCTGTTATTGCTAACCCTGTAAAGATGCTTTGTGACATCAGTTGTAAAAAGCGCTTTATAAATAAAATTTGATTGATTGATTATGAACTTGCTCCCATCTGTGAAGAGAACAGGGCACGAGTGCCAATCCTGCCATTTCTGCTGGTCTCTGGTGAACGTCAATCCAGCTGGACTGTGCAGTAAAAATGAGTCCTAATAGAGGACATCAGGCCCTCAATCCACCCTTAAGAACTTAGTTAATGGATACACACCCACACACACAAAAAGATACTGTGTCTATTATAGGCATGTGGGTGTATTTATGTCAAAGTCTAAGACAAGACAAGGCTGCCCTCTATCGCCATACCTTTTCACGCTTTACATTGAACATACCATGACAGAAGCAGGATTGAAAGGAAATCACTGAGGTTTCAAAGATCCTGTAAGAAGTATGAATAACCTTTAACAAGCAGATGACAACACTCAAAGCAGAATATCAAGACTTGGTGACCCTTGTCAGGAATGAAGATGGGATTTCAGCTCAATATGAAGACAACAAAAGTCTTAACAACAGGACAGATGGGGTGGCATGGTTGCTTAGTGGTTAGCACGTTCGCCTCTCAGTGCTGAGGTCTTGAGTTCCCATCTGTGCGCAGTGTCCATGTTCTTCCCCCGGGGTCTCCGGTTTCATCCCACAGTCCAAAAACATGGAGGTGGATTGGCTACTCTAAAAAAAAAAAAAAAAAAAATGTCCGTATGTGTGTTCACCCAGTGATGGATTGGCGCACTGTCCTGGGCTTAGTTGAATAAGCAGATCCTTCACAACTAATTCCTGAAAGAACTCTCCACAAAGACCTGCAGACCATCATCAGAGGAGCAGAATTGTGAGCCACAGTTCTGAGGAGAAATTTCCTGTAGACAGTGACTTTTACCACTGCGGGTAGATCTGTATGACTGTACACTTACATACATCTGCAAATTCAGCTACTTCCTTCACACTCTGACCTTTAACATCCAAATACAGTCACTCCTTTTAGCCAGACATTTACATCCATTTTGTGACCCATTTTACACACACTGAAAAGGACCACCTCTTCTCAATCTAAGACTCCCATCAGGTATTTATATCCTGATTATCCTCATGCAGCACCATCTGCAGGAAAATAATGGTATATAGTGTTGCTTGAAAGTTTGTGAACCCTTTAGAATGTTCTATTTTTCTGCAGAAATAGGACTTAAATCATCATCAGATGTACTAAAATTAGATAAAGAGAACCCAGTTAAACAACTGAGACTAAAATGTTATACTTGCTTATTTATTTATTGAGGAAAATTATCCATTATGATATATTTGTGAGAGACAAAAGTATGTGAACCTTTGCTTTCAGTATCTGGTGTGACCCCCATTTGCAGCAATAAATGCAACTAAATGTTTCAGGTAACTGTTCTTTAACCATTCTTTGGTAGAACGACTTGTGTGCTTATGCCAGACTCACAATTAGTACACAAATATCACCATAGTGAGAGCACACATTAATAAACTAACAATATTACATACATACAGTCATCAGCTTTATTTCATCTGTCCATTACACTGATCATAGGTATAATCAATCACATCATTTCTGCTGTGCAGTCACAATAACAATAACTGGGTTTGCGTTAACGAACAAGTGGTTCTCTCTCTACATGATCACATTGGTTGTACAATAGTTACTCCTGTTGACACAGTCGCAAGACTGGATCTCAGATATTCAACATGCCAAATATCTCCTGGGTGTCGGAAACTGGTCAGCTATCAGTTGGCGACGACTTGATGAACGTCTTTCAGTTCACACCACTACCACTAAGCGAGCCTCGAGTCATCCCCTACTCGCCTCCGAGAAGAGCAATCCACAAAAAACTGGTAGGCGACTGGAAAACTGGGCTAAAATTATGTAGTGTGCACTAGGCATTAGGGTCATTGTCTTGCTGCATGACCCACCTTCTCTTGAGAGTAAGTTCATGGACAGATGTCCTGACATTTTCCTTTAGAATTCTCTGATATGATTCACAATTCACTGTTCCATCAATGATGGCAAGTCCTCCTGGCCCAGATGCAGCAAAACAGGCTCAAACCATGATACACCACATTTCACAGTTGAGATAAGGTTCTTATGCTGGAATGCAGTCTTTTCCTTTCTCCAAACATAACACTTTTCATTTAAACAAAAAGTTCTGTTTTGGTCTCATCTGTCCACAAAACATTCTTCCTTCTGGCTTGTTCAAGTGATCTTTAGCAAACTGCAGACAAGCATCAATGTTCTTTTTGGAGAGCAGTGGCTTTCTCCTTGTAACCCTGCCATGCACACCACTGCTGTGATGGTGGACTCATGAACATTAACATTAGCCACAGAGAGAGGCCTTCAGTTGCTTAGAAGTTACCCTGGGGTCCTTTGTGATCTCGCTATTACACGCCTTGCTCTTAGAGTGATCTTTGTTGGTCGACCACTCCTGAGGAGGGTAACAATGGTCTTGAATTTCCTCCATTTGTACATAGTCTGCCTGACTGTGGATTAGTGGAGTCCAAACTCTTTAGAGATGGTTTTGTAAACCTTTCCAGTCTGATAAGCATCAACTCTTTTTCTGACATCCTCAGAAATCTTCTTTGTTCATACCATGATGCACTTCCACAAACATGTTGTGAAGAGCAGACTTTGATTGATCCCTGTTCTTTACCTAAAACAGGGTCCCCACTCACACCTGATTGTCATCCTATTGACTGCAAACACCTGATTCTAATTTCACCTTCAAATTAACTGATAATCCTAGAGGTTCACATACTTTTGCCTCTCACAAATGTCATATTGCATCATTTTCCTCAATAAATAAATGACCAAGGATAATATTTTTATCTCTTATGTTTAACTGGGTTAAGACTGTTAAGATTTGTTTGAAAATCTGATGTATTAGGTCATATTTATGGAGAAGACCATTCTAAAAGGTTCACAAACTTTCAAGCACCACTGTACATTATCATAATGTCTTGGTACAAGCCATATATAAACCATCTATTACAGCTAAAACGACCTTTTGTTTACATTTACATCTGCATTGTGTAAGTTTCTACTGTATATAAAATAGCAAAATCCCTTACAATACAATAAAAGACTCAACATTTGAAGACTAGATGTATCCGTATGTTTAGAACGGACAGAGTAGACTAGACACTGACAGTGAGGAAAAAAAGTATTTGGTCAGCCACTGATTGTGCAAGTTCTCCTACTTAGGAAGACGAGTGAGGTCTGTAATTTTCATCATAGGTACTTCAACTATGAGAGACAAATGAGGAAAAAAAAATCCAGGAAAATCACATTGTAGGATTTTTAAAGAATTTATTTGTAAATTATGGTGGAAAATAAATATTTTGTCAATAACAAAAGTTCAACTCAATACTTTGTAACATGGCAATGACAGAGGTTAAACATTTCCTGTATGTCTTCACCAGGTTGGCACACACTGTAGCTGGTATTTTGGCTCATTCCTCCATGCAAATCTCTACAGCAGTGATGTTTTGGGGCTGTTGCTGGGCAACACGAACTTTCAGCTCCCTCCACAAATTGTCTAGGCCACTCCAGGACCTTTACGGAGCCACTCCTTCACTGCCCGAGCAGTGTATTTGGGATAATTTTCATGCTGGAAGGCCCAGCCACGCTTCATGTTCAATGCTCTTACAGATGGAAGGAGGTTTTGGCTTACAATCTCACGATACTTGGCCCCTTCATTCTTCCTTTAACACAGATTTCTTTGCAGAAAACCAGCCCCAAAGCATGATGTTTCCACCCCCATGCTTAATAGTTGGTATGGTGTTCTTGGGATGCAACTCAGCATTATTTTTCCTCCAAACATGACGAGTGGACTTGAGTACCAAAAAGCTCTATTTTGGTCTCATCTGACCACATGACCTTCTCCCATGCCTCCTCTGGTCATTGGCGAACTTGAAATGGGCCTGGACATGTGCTGGTATGAGCACGGGGACCTTGAATGCCCTGCATGATTTTGAACCATGATGGCACAGTGTGTTACTAATGGTTCTCTTTGAGACTGTGGTCCCAGCTTTCTTCAGGTCATTGATCAAGTCCTCCTGTATAGTTTGGGGCTGACTTCGGACCTTTCTCAGGATCATCCTTACCCCATGAAGTGAGATCTTGCATGGAGCCCCAGACAGTCATCTTGTGTTTCTTCCAGTTTCTAATAATTGTGCCAACAGTTGTTGCCTTCTCAACAAGCTGCTTGCTTATTGTCCTGTAGCCCATCCCTGCCTTGTGCAGGTCTAAAATTTTGTCCCTGTTGTCCTTAGAAAACTCTTTGGAGTGTGATTGATTGAGAGTGTGGGCAGTTGCCTTTTATAGACATAAGTTCAAACAGGTGCAATTAATACAAGTAATTAGTGCAGAATAGGAGGGCTTCTTAAAGAAGAACTAACAAGTCTGTAAAAGCCAGAATTCTCACTGGTTGTTTATTGACCAAATACTTATTTTCCACCATAATTTACAAATAAATTTAGAAATCCTACAATGTGATTTCCTGGATTTTTTCTCATTTGTCTCTCATAGTTGAAGTGTACCTATAATGAAAATTATAGACCTCTCTTGTCTTTCTAAGTAGGAGAACTTGCATAATCAGTGGCTGACCAAATACTTTTTTTCCCCACTGTACAATCATACAGTTGTATCCACAGTACTAATCAGTAATTGATTACACAAAGTACCTTCTTGTTGCAGATGGCCTTAATATGACTCACAAGACAAGAGTGAAATCACCCCATGGTCATGTTATCTGCATCTCTCAGTCTCTCTGTCTTGCCTAAGTTAATGTGTAAAGATAAATGTTTAATGAAATGCTGTAAAAAACCTAACTGCACGTAAACATATGACCTAAAAACTAAATTTAGACTCATTAAATCGATGCATATACTATATTCAAATATCTTTGTTCTTAGCTGACTTTAATATTAAATAAACTCATTTTGATGTAATGAGGAATTAACCCTGATCAGCAAGACACAATCATGATAGAAATTTGACAAATAGGTTGGCTTCACATTGCCAGTAAGACAAGGCTGCCCTCTATCACCGTACCTGTTCTACCTCTACACTGAACATACCATGAGAGAAGTAAGACTGGAACAAGATCACTTCAATGCAACATCAACTTATTTTTGATATGCAGATGACAACATTCATAGCAGAATATCAGGCAGACCTGAAGACCCGGGTGTAGAAAGATGGGACTTCAGCTGAGCAAGAAGAAAACAAGTCATGACAACAGATGACTAACTTTACCACTGATGAAGAGAGTGGTGGACAGCTTTTGTCTACTTGGGTCAAACATCAACAAAACTTGTTCTGCTGAGAGTCAGTCTGGATCTGCTGGATCAAAGATGAAGGAACTGGAGAAGATTATCAGATGTAACATTTGTCCCTAAATAAAGACTAGAACACACTGTGCTCTTTTCTGTGGTTCTTTAGCTGGACAATAAAAAGCAGGACAGGAAGAATATTGATGATGTTGGAGACTTTTGAAAGAATCTTGGAAAGAAAAATGGATCCTGAAACAAATCAAAGCTTCACTTTCACTAGAAGCCCAGAGACCCAAATTGAAGATCTCTTATTATGGACACATTATGATAAGAACCAGCTCACTTGAAAAGACATTTCTATACTGAAATAGAGGAACCATAAACAAGCTATTGAGAAGCCTGGAGATCCGAACAGAAGACAGGATGTTCTGGAGAAAGACCATCAATATAGTTGCCAGGAGACAGGATGAACTTGTCAGCACTTAATAATAACAATTAAATAAATATGCAGTCCTATAGAGTGACGAGCCAGAAAATAAAAACAGCATTTTTAGTAGTTTTCTTGGTTTCTGTTATTAGCCAATATTCTGCAATTTGTACTACAGTTTTGTTTTGTTTTTAGTAAAGGTGAGTGTAGCAAAGCTCATGGAATAATTCAGCTTAATAAGTCCATTAATAGGCACTACAATTAGGGCATCTCTATTAAGGATAGCTTAAGACAGTACTAAACACAAGCAATTTCTTCAATAATGATTAACTAATGATAATGACATTATGATGTAGTATTGCTTAATGTTGCTCAGTAGATCAGTGTTAATTTCGTTGAAAACGAGACGAGAACTAAATAAAAACTAATATTTTAAAACGAAAACTATGACTAAAAGTATTAAACTTTATCGTTTGTGACAGAAAGCTCAGAGGGCAGACTTTTCTCGTGTGTTATTTGGTTGTTATACTGGATATTTACGCAGATATAAATAATTTCTGGTTTCTAAGAGTTTGTGAAGGGATTGCTGTTAATGTGTGTGTTTAGTCATGTTGATACCAAATTGTATTTACATACTACATTTTGTCATGTAAAAGTTAAATAAACGCAAAGTGTTTTAGAAAAAGAAAAATGGGCCAACTTTCTTCCACAATATCTGATGTCATTGTGTTATTAAATGTAACAAAAATTAAAGACTATTGTTTTATTAAAATAATGGTGAGCAGTCTAAAATAGCTCCAATTGAAAACAGTATAACTAAAAATACAACAAAAATTTGATTAAACATTTTAAACATTTAATTGACTAAAACTAGACTAAAATGTTTTCAGTTTTCGTCAACAAAAACTAGACTAAAACTAACAATAACCTGACTAAAATTTGACTAAAACTAATATACATTTTAGTCAGAAGACTAAGACTAAAATTAAATCAAAATCACCTGTCAAAATTAACACTGCAGTAGATGTTCTGTCATTTCTTTGTTTCTATCAGATAACTTTTAAATATTCATACCAGAACAGGATATGAATGACTACTTACTGTTTTTATTAACAATCATTAATAACAAAATAACCAATTAATAGCAATAATGCTGACCACTAATAACTGATAATCCAATAATAGAAGCCAATTTATTGTAATGCTACCAAATCAAATGTGACATACAATCACATACTGTAGTCCTTCTGTTGCTGTGTATAATTTGTTAGTCTCCTTTCGCCTGTTCTTCAATAGTCAGGACCCCCTCAGAGCAGGTACCATTTGGGGTGATTGATCTCAGTACTGCAGCAATATTAATGTGGTGGTGGTGTGCGAGTGTGCACAATGCTTTGCATATGTAGTGCTTTCATTTAAAAAGTAATGGTAATGAGATATATATATATATTTTAGTTATTATTGTGTTCTGAAGCTCTGCTGTCTTAGTGTTAAATCACATCTGTGCTTTCTCTACTCATGTCTGTGCCCACATCCTGGTTTGCCCACAACCTCTTACTATAAGAAAATGGGTCATGTCTGCAGATCATGAGATCACGCTGGTTAGGCAGACTTCAGAAAAAGATTTTTTGCATACGAGTTGCAACCTGAACCTGGTTGTGTAATATCTCTGTATAACCTGAAAGCTTCAGAAAGTGAATATAAATTTATTGATCTCATGCAACACTTCATAAGACTACAGAAGCTCATTGTGACATCTGACACAGAATTATTTAAATGTTTTCTTAAAGCACCTACTGATCAGATCATTACAACAGATCTGATAATGATACTCTTCTGTGTAAGCAGGTGAAGCCATAGATAAATACAGTAGTGAGACATATAAATATTGCTCAAATTACAGCAGTACCTTTCAGTTATCACTTTTGCTGTATTGGTTAAAATTAAGTGGATTAGAGGAGTCAAGGGGTCACTTTCAGACACCCTGTTGTACATCACTACAGCAAAGTTTTGGATTCTACTGTATTTGTGAACTCCAGGAATAAATATTGTAAACTAAACTTTGCAGACCTCTAGGGAATGTCTGAAGTTGCTTTTACTTAGTAAATCAACAAAGGGGTTCCCATACATTTGCATAAGACGATGTTGCAAGTACTATTGTAATTGAAATAACTAGCAATACAGTTACAGCACAGTGTGTATTATTGAGTCTGCTGGGTTTCAGTGGTTCAGGGTGTAATGGTGTTTTTATGTATAAAGGAAGTGGTTCAGGTGAACTGCCTGTGTGTGTGTGTCTTTGTCATCATGATACATTTTCACTTTGTCACAAAAAAAAAAAAATTAACTTTGAGGCAGCATTATATTCCAGAGCACAGGAAGGGTCAGCAAAAAAACAAACAAAAACAAACATTGGTCACAATAACATCAGTCAGTTATAATGGTGAACTACAGATTCAGCAATAAAGCCCAATCACAACTCACAATCATAACTACAGAAAATCTGGTTTTGGCCATAATCCATTCAACACATATACAACACCACATAACAGTGCAAACTCACTGAAAGGAACAATAACTGAAGTAATATTTCCTATAAGAAATAATGGAAATCCAACTAATTAAACATTTTATACAAAAAGTTTTGTTTTACATACAGAACACAATGAGAAATAAATTCTAAAGATTAAAGAAATGGATAAATGAACATTTAACATCACTCTTGCAAGTTTACGCTCCGTTTTAGAGAGTGCCAGTGTGGTCCAACTTTTGTTTTGTTCAACCGTTCTCAGCCTCTTCTTTTCACACCAGTTTTCAGGTGGTAGCTTTGATGTGACGTTTTTTAGTTTGTTTTGAGCGTTATCAACGAGAAACACAATGAGAAACAGCCAGAGAAACACAACCAGAGACACAATGGGAAACTAAACCAGAATGAAAGACGAATGAGCGGGTGAGTGATTAACGCATGGGTGGATGCTTTGCTTTCAGAAAATTAACGAGTCAAGTGGGCACATTGGTGAAAACCAGGGAGGATGAATGAAAATTGGGACAAAATTTCCTAGATAAAAGTGGACGATAACTGAACTGTATGATAACCAGGGAATACAATAACTGAGGTTCCAGTAGGACTGGGTGATATATCGATATTTAAAAAATATCAATATATTTTTATACGAGATATAAGATGAGACAATATCATTTATATCGATTTAGTTTATATTGAGTCGTAAGTACACTTGTAGATCCTCCATTTTGACTCTGCACAACTTCACACCGCCCCTCCTCTCTCCCTAGTAAAAACTCCCCCCTCCCCCACTGCTTCACACGAGGCAGGCAGTGATGGCATGGACACTGAGAGACGTGAAATACGCGATCACAGAGTTGTTGTTAAGTAAAAAGAAAAACATTGGTTAAATTATTTGGAAATGTTTTGGATTCAGAGTGTCAGATGAGCAGCAGAGTAATGTATTCAAGTCAAAAGGTTCGAGCACTGCTAATCCTTTCCACCATTTACAACAGCATCATAAAGAGCTGTATGAGTAGTGTGTGAAACTACAAACTGCAGCACAGACCCTGAAGCTTTCCTCAAATTGTGAAATTATGAACATGTTCTGAGAAGATCTGCCAAAAATGTTTACTGAAGTTAGTCTCCCCGCCCATCTCGCCAAAGTGTCCAGCAGGACCTGCGAGCCGTACATGAGTGACTGTACATTTCATTTTCATTCAGTCTGTTTACATGTTCTGTTATTTGCACAAAGTACTAGATGTACAGGAGCACATACAGGAGGAAGCACTTTGATAAAGTTTACTTCACTGGAAACTGACTTTTTAAAGAATAAGTCAGCCTTGAGCTACTTTTGCTCTGTATGTGTTCTGTTTACATGTTAACACCACAGCTGTGAGTCTTGTTATGGAGGAAAATAACATTTATTTTTTTGAGGAGCATTATTATTTACTATATGCCAATAGTTTCATATTTAAGCCTTTCTAAACACCTCAGTTTTTTGCAGCATTTCCATAAAACAATTAAAATAAAGCTTACCCACCCCCTTAAAACTGCACGTATTTGCCTAAAAACTAATATCTAAATATGTAGATCAGCTGAAATATGAAAAAGTGAAATTCTACTTTAAGTATTCCTCACATTATTAACTATTCTGCTCCCAGAGGAAAATTTTTTTTAACAAGCAGTTAAATTTCATGCAGTGCTTTAAGGAGAATAAAGCTGGCCATGGAGGCAGTTTCAGAGCACCACCCTCAGCAAACATCATGCTGTAATGACAGAAAGTAGGACTGTTTTAAACCAGGAAAAACTGTTCAGATTCTTTTCATGTGTATAATACTGTAGTACTGTAGCTGACCCTAAAACTAACCTTACCCTCAGTAACCAAATGGCAACAGCCAATAAGACCAGCAACATATCCCCACACCTATGTATTTTACCTGTATTTATATCATTATGAGGATATTTGGTCCCCACAAAGGGATGAATACAAGATGCCACACATACACACACAGGGTCAATGTGGCCTCTTATTTGTTAAGGTCATGTGAGGAGCAAGTGATACAGATTACACACACACACACACACACAGTTATAAAACTGAGTCTTAGACTGTCCCAACACAGCAAAAAATTAAGGCTGACACTATATCTGAACCTAAGCTTCACTTTTTGGCACTTTTAGCCATTTTTAACATAAAGGCAGAATTTCTCTAATGAAATAAAAGTACTGTCAGAGCAAATTCAAGCCTTTGATTTCAAACACTCCCACTGTCACATTACTAATATCAACACTCCTGAACCAGAGACAACATCACAAGTGTCTTACCTGGACTAACCAGAACCAGAACTGGACTGTTACTCAGTACTTACTCAGATGCTCATTTACTTTTCCAGCAGCTGCTCACAAAACTACTGACCATCATATTACTGTGACTGGTCAACAACTCATCAGCTATAAGACACACTGATCAACATTAAAACTACAAAAAGGCTTAAAACATGTCACTTTCTGTATAATAAATGTATGATAGTTTACCTTTTGAATTAAAGGATGTTAAATTGTGTATGTGAACACTACTGCAACTAATACATTAAAACACTCACAATTTGGCAAACAATGCCAGTTCACCAGAAGCACTTCCTTTATACATGAAAACATAAAACATAGCCTGAACGACAAAAAGCCAACACACTGCTCTCAATAACACACTCATATTGACATAATACTTCATGTACTTGCATATACCAAGAAATCCATACATTTAACATGAAACTGTTCAGAATCTCTCCATAATGAGACATCTTTGACCTAGACCACTGTGTAAACTCATAACGGTCCTAAAGCTACAATATTAGGACTCATTTCTTTTGAAAACATACAAGTTAAGGGTCTGTTCTAAAATGTCCCAATATATCTATTTTCTTGATAAGCTCAGACCAAGAAACCAGACTGCAATTATAAATGTAACCTAAAACCAACAGTCAAACTGGCATTGCTGGCGATGAAAAGCATAGTGACCTGCTGTATAGTGAAAGCACTAAACTATACAAACCAGAAAAGGGAGGTTCACCCAGCTCAGATCATCCAGCTTCCTGTTGAACCTCACCAAACCCACACAGAGAAACCAGGATGAGGACTCTCTAATGTCACCAAGTGTAAACCTCAAGAAAGCATTGCCATGGTGGACTTCAGGAAATGTGCAAACCACTTGAGCAAACTGGCACGCAGCCATATGGGGGAACCCCAGGCAGACACCTCACAGCTAACACAACAGAAAAGTCAGGAAAGTCTCTGACCGGCAAGACAAAAACCCAGGAACACACAGAGTGTTAGATATTTAAGGTAGACTTAAGGTAGTAAGCCACCCACCAATCAATCTCTCCATCTCCCCATATCATCTCTCTCCATCTCTTGGTGAGATTAAAGGTCAATAAAGAGAACAGATCAGTAAACATGGCGTGCCACAGGGATGTCTTCCATCAGTTATTATTTACTTTATATACTAATGACTAGTGGTCCCTTTTTGGTCCCTTTGCCAATGTGGTAGTCGACAATTAACTCAACCCATTATCACTTTGCACTGTCCCCGACTTTAGGAGGGTGATGACATGCACACGCCTCCTCCGTTGCATGTGATACAGCCACCGCCTCTTTTTGAACTACTGCTTGATACACAATCACTGGGGAACCAACATGCTCAGAGAAAAGTTCTTGTTTCGCACGGACCAATCAGTAGATGCCCGAGCCAGCAGACATTGTAACGTGTGAGTAATAAGAAAAGAGCACCATCTACCTGTCCAGAGAGAGCACTGCCAATTTTTCTCTCTGTGGGCCCCGGCTGTTGATGGCAAACAACATTACCGGAATTAAAACTTGCAATCCTCTGGTCATAGTGTCAGCGCTGTAGCCCACTGAGCCACTCGGGGCCCTAAAATCTAATAATACTACAGTGTGCTAAACAGTTTGACTAGTAAAAGCAAGTAAATTTATACAGGAAAGAAGCTAGCTTCCCAACTAGCTAACCTAATTAGCTTAGCTAATGCTAACTTGGTTGTTAACCAAGAATTACTCACAGGAAATAAATGTGCTGCAAAGTCGACTGCTTTCAGTTGGTGTCCAATTTGCTCATTTGATCTTGGCAGGTCATTTATCTCTCCGGTCTGTCTATGGGAAGTCTATAAAATTATTATTTTATCTCCATCTGGTGGCGTCAGTGTTTTTTTTAAGGTGATGTTTTTATTAATTAATGGCAGTTTGGTTTGGGTAGAAATATTATAAGTGTTGCCCCCCCAAAAAATTTTGACCCTTTTGTTGCTTAACTAGCTTAGCTAGCTGTTAAGCAAGCTGCTAACTTGGTTAGTAGCAGCTAACCTTTCCTAACACAGACTTAACTTGACACCTCTCTGCATGTATTTTGTGAATGTTTCCTTCAATAAATAAACACTGCAGGAAACCCTATAAAGTGTCGTTTTTATTTTTAAAAAATCAACTGAACTTGCCAGTGTCTCATTCGAGGGCTCCTCCACATCAGGTCAGACTCCTTCAGAGGTAGCTGGTACTTTTTTTTACATATAACAGTTGTTATATCAGTGTAATGCTAATTTAACAAAGGTGGGGTATTGAAATTGATCACAATTAGATCATCTTTATTAATTTACATAAGCAACTCTTTAATCATTATGCTTTATGTTTAAGTTTGAAGACACGTACAACAGTTTTATTTCTTTACCTCATACATCAATTTAAGCCATTATCATTAGCTCTGCTGTTGTCATTCATGCACAAATAAAGCCCTGAATATATTTCTGGCTTAAAAATATGACTATCAACATGCCTCGCCATTATGTTCTATGTTATGTTCTTAATTTGTGATGTGAATATGGACAAAAATTGCCTGTCTCCAGTCACGTGTGTCAATATGGCAACCCGTGAATATGGACAAAGGTATTGCTTATAACCATCTACTGCCCAGGAAAGGCTTTCTACTAGATTTCTGAGCATTTAATCGACTGTCATAAATGAGAGCATTTGTGAGCATGAGTGAGTTGGATGACCACCACCACCACCACCGCCACCTCATCCCCAACTCCATCACCTCATCCCAAAAGTACTGAATAGATGTGCCTGGCATTAGGCATGGTGCCAGTAGGTTCATGCTTAGTCTTATTCTTTTGGCTGTTCTTCTCTACAGGGACTAAACAACCTGTGTGTGTATTTGTACATCTGTATCAACTTCAAGTAGCTGAACACATTCATTAGAAGTTCATAAGCTTTTGGACATATAGTGTGTATCAAATGCAGTACGTTTTTGCAGATAGTTAAAATCAGCCAGGCTAATGAGAACATCAACCGTTCCAATGTGATATTGTTAGCTCAATTAGTCACAAATACATTCTAAATGTAGCAAACAAAATTTGGCAAGATATACATCCCCAGATGCTGAATATCTCCTCTGGTGAGGGTTTCTCAGGAGCCGTTTTCAGTTCCTCCTTGTTTTAGAGAGGTTTTACTCTCAGTTTTGTTTTCAGCAAATGTGGTGTTCCTCATTTGAAGTTCAGTTTGGGTGACTAACCCGGCAAGTCAAGAAAATTCCACTTTTTGACCATAAAATTATCCAACCACATGTTTGATGTTGTAATAAACAGACTGTGAAATGATTACACAATCAGCGGTTATGCTGAAAATCAAAGAAAACAGACATTACTGAAACATGTCTATGATCTTATGAATATGAGTAATGGAAGTAATGTTTGTTTATTTGAGCTCAAGTTGTGCCTGTGGAGTGACCACTATTGACAGACAGAAAACACAACAGCACTCAAATGGAGAGAGGAGGGAGACAGGTATTGCACATTATACCCACTGCACCACTGAGGCTGTGAATCTTGTAAAAGAACTAAATAAGATAAACTTTCAACTCCCTTATATGGCCATGAAATGCTCCAGATGGAATCACACACTTGACGCAGTTCTACCTAAAATTTCTGACTGCTAATCTGACTGATTTTTTTTAATCAATGCCTTGTGCTTAACAATGACATGCCACTGAAACTTCTTCAGTCTCTATAGCCAAGACACAAATGCAACATCTAGAATCAGTCTACTGAATGAACTACCATCATGACAATGCTCAAGAAATAGCGAGAAGTTAATTATCCAATCACCAACTGCTACAGTAATACAATGAATGAATATGAACGTGAACACAATATAAAGATACAGTCAAAATAAAGCAGATATTCTGCACTTTAACCTCAGAGTCAAAGGTAACATTCAAAACAAGCTAGAGCCCATGTCCAGACAAGTTAGGGTTGACAGCAGCAGCCGCCGGTAATACCGCGATATTTTCTCAAGCTCATAGCAAAATATGAAAAACACCAATACCGCCCAACCCTACTTGCCAGCATTTTTTTTTTTTGTATTTTGCCAATTTTTCCCTCCCAACGTAGCAGAAGCCAATTAACCAAACCCATCCACTAGGGGCTTTCCCCCATCACTGTGCAATGTCTCCGACTGTAGGAGGGTGAGATGCGGTCACCAGCTCTTTTCAAACTACCACTAACGCACATTCACTGTGAAGCCAAAATGCTTGGAGGAAAGCGCAGGATCACCTGCTCTGATGGACCAATCAGTAGACACCTGTGCCAGCGCACATTGTGGTGTGAAAGTGAAGAGCGGCATCTACTCGCACAGAGAAAGCCCAGACAATCTTTGCTCTCTCAGGCCCCGGCTGTTGATGGTGAACAGTACAACTCATGATCCTCCAGTCACAGTGTCAGTGTCTTAGATCGCCGAGCCACTTGATGCTCACCAGCATTTCTGCACAAAAATAATATCTGGCTTCCTCTTTACATTTAAGGTTGCATGTCTTGATGCAGTGGTGATGCATTGATGATGATTTTCCAAAGTACTCCAGAGCCCATGTGTCTATGTCCATCATGTAGCATATGACCTTTGTCTGTACAATATGCTGCAATTAGCAGCAGCTTCCTCCCTTTCATTTCCACACAGATTTCCCCTGACTACCTGAATCTTTACATGATATTTTGAGCTGTAAATGGTGAAAGATGTTAATGCTTTGCAATCTTGTGCTGAGAAACTTTGTCTTTGAGCTGACTGACGATTCTCTCACCAAGTTTGGCCCAAAGTGGTGAATCATGACCCATCCCTGCTTATAAAGACTAAGACTTTGGTGTATATCTATGAACACAATTTAGGTCAAATGCCAGTTTAAAAAAAGTATGTACATGTGATCTGACCTGTCACAGGTACAAGCCACCAATAAGCTGAGCAGGTTGTAGATGATGAAGGTGAAGATGACCGCAGTGATTGTTCCCCGAGGGATGGCATAACTTGGGTTCTTCAGGTCACCTAAAATACATTACAGTTTACAGAGTAGAGCCTGGTAATATAGTATCATTAAAAAATTTGAGGTCTCCCATCAAATTTAACATTTTCCGAGACTTTTCTTTTTACTTTATGATAAAATCCACAAACACTGCTAATCCAGATGCTCAAGTTTAGAGTCAGTGTCTCCCACAAGTTGTTCAGGGTGAGATTATAGGCTTTACTACAGCTGTTCACTCTCCACCAGTTGTTTAGAAAATGCTCATTCTCACACTTACCGGACATATTGGAGCCAGCCATGATTCCTGTACATCCGTTAAACATCACAGCAAAGACCGCGGCAAATGTCATCATTGTACCTGTTGTGTAATCCACTACATAAGCAGCTACACACACAAATATAAAACATAAAAAACATATTAAACACTCCAAATACAAGATATTTACAGAACTTAGTGTTTAGTACAGTATTCTGCGCGAGTTCACATTTTATGTTTACACTTATGTATACAGGATGTTCAGTTTGCTGCTTTACCCAAACGATCATGAATGACTAATACTAATAAAGATCTGGTGAAGACATTTGGATTAAATATACCTCAGTGTGTGTGAAAAAAACTGATGTTACAAGGTGCTCACTGCCAGCATCCAAGCACGCTTTAGTTAGACACTCCATGTTATGAACTGTCATCCACCATTAACTCCACTGCTTCCAAACAGCTTCAGAAATTCCCGCTGTATTTTGCGAATGAAGTTTGTTATTCAGAACATTCACACCAACACTTCCTCCTGTACTGTGCACTGATACATTATACACACTCACACCATCAATGCTTCCTCCTGTACTGTGCACTGATACATTATACACACTCACACCATCAAAGCTTCCTGCTGTACTGTGTACTGATACATTATACACACTCACACCA
>BRDA01025319.1:2443-19489 GCA_036984385.1 Crenuchus spilurus
AGGCTCGAGAAGTTTCTCTTGGACGAGATCACTAGGGTTTATGAGGGGTACTCATGACTATACGTGAGTCATCTGAGACTGTTATCTTTCATTTACAGCAATAATACAGAGTGGCTAAGTTTTGTCACTAATGTGAGTGACATGATATTGACACGATATCTCAGTTAATTGCCCAATGACTTTGGCCTGGTTTTCCCTGGCGGGGTCACATTTTACCTACAACTTACCAACACATTACATTACATTACATTACATTACTTTGCTTTTATCCAAAGCGACTTACAATAGTGGGAAAGTACAAATGCAAAAAATACTAGAGTTATACTAGTATTTACTAGTACTAAGTATTAACATTTGGATATCAAGTGCTGAGTGCATATCAGTACTCATGGGGAGTATTTGGGATCACTAGAGCAGGTTCTCTTTGAAGAGCTCGGATTTTAGGAGTTTCTTGAACCCAGTGAGGGACACCTCTGCTCTAGTGGTGGTAGGCAGCTTGTTTCACCATCTGGGAACTACTGAGGAGAACAGTCTGGATTGCTTTGTATGAATGTTAGGCAAAGCAAGGCGACGTTCAGTGGAGGAGCGCAGCGACCGGGCAGGATTGTCTTGGACTTGTAGACATAGAACTGTACACACATTAGAAACAGAAAACTGTGCCATTTTGAAATGAGTTTAAACTTAATCAGTCCACCATTGGGCTAATATTATTGTAGGAAACATAAATATTTTGAAGTCCATATGGTTATTAGCAAGTAGTATACATTAGGTGTTCCCAGACAAATGAACCCCATCAGGTTAATATCGTATTACAGAACAAGTCCACGATCCTGTTTCCTGTTGGAGGTTCTATGGTCTGTAAATTCTGGTTTGCCTCAGGTGGGAAAATAATAGTTGTTGAAGGTTAAAATACTTCATTACTTTCAAACAGAGAGCTGTTTTTTACTCTTTCAATATATATATATATATATATATATTCCTACATTGTAAATTAATACAATTAATTTAAAACTTTTCTGGTTTGTTTATTAAATAATTTCATATGTATTTCTTCATCGTTTGGATGACTTTAGTATTAAGCTACAATACAGACCATTTTTAAATCATGAAAAACCTCTGAGTGTCTTCAAACTTTTGACTGATACTGTATATATGTATTATGTGTGTGTGATTTTTCTCTTTTTTTTTCTGGTGTTGAAATTACCATCTTGAAAATGCTGTTTTGGCTACAAATAGAGTGAATATTAAAAAAGAGTTGAGACACCTTCAGCATCAGCTTAATGAGTCTTATAATTCTGTTTCTATCAGAAACCATTTTGGGAAGCAGATTTAGACTTTTTTACCTGCAATTCTCCAGAGATGTCAGGAATAATTCATAGGTCATAAGCTCCACAAATGAATGTTTGACCTTGCTATAACATTGCTCATGCACTCTGGCAGGAATGTGAAGGGGTGGAGAAGGGAGAGGAGGACTGAGAGTTTCATCAGCTTAGAGAAGGTCATCATCATATTAATGACTTTGGTATTTTCTTCATACATTCCCTAGTAGTGTCTTTAGGCTGCCACAAGCTGCTCTTCTGCTGGAATGATTCTACACCTGCACTTCTTAGGTAGTATCTATGTCCTTCATGTGTTTTGGGAACATTTATGATTTTAGAATATTTTAGAACATATGACATCAGTTTTCAGGACCCCGCAGAAAATGTCAGTTCCTAGCTTTAACACAGGGTCTGCCATGTATTAATGACGTGGTGTGTTAGGCCTGTTAGGTGCTAAACTGTAGGAAAGATGTGAACTGTTTGAGGAGGTCCTGAGGACTGGAGGGTTTACATCATTTCATTTACAGAACATGCCTGCAACTTTTTATTATGAAGCCAACAACAAATTGATCAAAATAACAGAATATTCACTGTACATAACTATTCACTCCCTAAATCTCGGTACTTCATATAGCCACCTTTTGGGGCAATTACAGCTGCAGTTCACTTTGGATAAGTATCTATGAGCTTGCCACTGGGATTTTGGCCCATTCCTCCAGGCAAAACTGCTCTAGCTCCTTAAAGTTACATGCTTTCTGCTGGTGAACAACAATCTTAAAGTCTGACCACAGATTCTCAATTGGGTTACGGTCTGGGCTTTGACTAGGCCATTCCCATTAATTTGCACATTTGCCCTTAAACCACTCTAGTGCTGCTTTAGCAGTATGCTTTGGGCCATTGTACTGTTGGAAGGTGAACCTCTGTCCCAGTCTCAAATCACTAATGGACCAAAACAGGTTTTGCTCAAGAATGTCTCTATATTTAGCACCATTCATCTTATCTTAGACTGGGACCAGTTTCCCAGTCCCTGCTGCTAAAAAACATCCCCACAACTTGATGCTGCCACCGCCATGTTTCACTGTGTTGATGTTGTTCCTGGGGTAATGAGATGTGTTGGTTTTGCGCCATACATCGCGTTTTTCTCTGCGGCCAAAACATTTAGTTTTGGTCTCATCTGACCAGAGGACCTTTTGGCAAACTCAAAACAAGCCTTCCTATTTTTCTCTCTCAGTAAAGGTTTTTTTGGCCCCTTTTCCATAAAGCCCAGCTGTATGGAGCGTATGGCTTATCATGGTTGTATACAGTCTCTGCTTGGAAACTCTGCAGCTCCTTTAGGGTTCCCTTTGATGTCTACGCTGCCTCTCTCATTAATGCCCTCCCTGCCTGGTCTGACAGTTTTCTTGGGTGGCCCTCTCTTGGCAGGTTTGTTGTGGTATCATATATTTTCCATATGATAGGGCTCCAGGGGATCATCAGAGATTTTTTTTCTCATCTCACTTCACAAACTTAGACTATTTTGTGTAGATGCATCACATACAATTCAGATAAAAAACATTAAAATACTGATTGTAATGTAACAAAATAGGTAAAAAGCCAAGGGTATGAATACTTTCTAAAGGCACTGTATATAGCATAATATCCCCAAATTTTAGAAAACAAAATCTTTACGGGTTTCTTTCCCAAAGCAAAACTCATCACAGTGGCTTGGTGATTAGCACGTTCGCCTCTCATCACTGAGGCCTTGGATTCAATTCCCCATCTGGGTCAAGTTTCCATGTTATCCTCGTGTCTGTGTGGGTTTCCTCCCCAAACATGGAGCTCATGTGAATTGGCACTAAATGACCCTGGCATGTGTGAATGTGTGTATGAATGTAAGTGTGTTTGCCGTAGTGCTCGATGCAGTTCTCCAAGTGGACGGTTGTTTCTGTTTGAGAGGATGCTGTGCGCAATTGTTTGCTGCTTCACACAGGTGTGTGGTGAGTTCTAAGTGTTAAAAGGAGTGTGTTGATCGTGTTGATTGTAAAGCGTCGCTGGGTTTTAGAAAGTCGCTAAAGAAGTGTAACATTCATTCATTAAGTCGTAAAACTGTGTGATTCCAACAGGCTGTTCTGTCTTTTCCCTACACTGTGGAGAATATCAAAATAATGTCCACTTCTTGATGAGCCATGTATGTATGCAGTGAACACTAGCACTGCACTATGGAAGTCATTTCCCAGCAGGCCTCACTGTGCTTGGGTGCTGCCGTTTCCCCCTGTGGGAAGCAAGTGGAAGTGGCTTGTGTGTAAGAGACTCAGTATTAATGAAGGTGTGTATGGTGGTGTTGGCAGCTCTGCTCTGTGTTGAATTCAGTGCTGCTGACACTCCATTGCTGGCAAACAAACAAACAAGTTAAACCAGCACACCCAGCAGACTGCACACAAAGACTGATGAAAAGAGAGAGAGCTGGCTGCAGTCCACAACCCTCTCTTTCTTTATTATCTCTGTTATTCATTTTCTTTCTTGGATCTCATGCTTTCTTTGTCTCTTTTTGAGGGATTCCTTGTCTTGTCCCTTAGAACACTGCTGAACCCTGATGCGCTGCTAAATTCACGGGTATGATGTGTGTATGTGTGTGGGAAGAGGGTGGGGCTTGAGTGGCAGGACTAGTATGTGGATATATTAAAATTCACACTGTAATTACTCTTTAGATCCACTTCCACGCGACAGGACATCAGATTGAAATGCTCATGATGTGGTGTGGGGAGCTGCTATCTCTGCAGTGTGTGTGTGTGTGTGTGTGTAGGGGGGTAGAAGGGTTGATGGAAGCTCTGTGGTTAGTGCAGGCTGATGGAGTTAATGAGGTAGCTGTGGTGTTTCCTCTAACGTGGGCAGCAGGAGTGTTCTGAAATGACGTTCTTTCCTTCAGGGGGGTTTTAACAGCCCCAGCAGTACCTAAGCCCAGTAATTACCTCCACTCACTTTGTCCCACCCTGTTCTATTGGATATAATGCTGTGACTGTGTTCCTTTGTGTATGTTTGTGCATTGTGTTCTGGATCTTTTGTCAGCAAAGCAATATGTTCTTGCGTACATTTGGCACCATCATCATCATCATCATCATCATCCTTATATGCTAATATTCACTAAATGATTTGTGTTTATTCCCAAATTAAAGGTATTAAAAAGAGTTTATCCTTCTATTGTTAGAGTAACTGTCTCTACTGGCCAGGGAAAGCTTTCTACTACACTTTGAAGCATTGCTGTGAGGATTTGTTTGCGTTCAGTGACAAGTGAGGTCACGATGGATAATCACCATCACCACCTCGTCCCTAAATCATCCCAAAAGTACAAAATGGAGCACCATCACAGTTCTACTCCACAGCTCAATGCTGGGGGGCTTTACACCCTTCTAGTCCACACCTGGCATTAGACATGGTGCTAATGGTTTCATGTGCTCCAGCACATCTATTCTATTGGCAATACTTCTCTACAGGGACTAGATAAGCTGTGTGTGTATGTCTGTGTCAGCAGTGGTGCAACCTAAATCAAATGATTGCATTCATTAGAAGAGGTGTCCACAAACATTTGGACATATAGTGTATATGATACACTTTACGGATGCATATTTTCTGATACTGAGACCAAAACCGCCATACATACGTCCTCACACGTTGAGCTCTCACTACACTGCTAATGTAGTAAAACTCATCTTTCACTTCAATTAACACAATAAAACGTGTAAATCAGGAAGTTATTATTCTATTTAAAGTTATAGCAGACGGTCTATTGTATAAACGTTATTCTTGTTTTTGTGTCACGTGATTATTTTTGGTCCAATCATGATTGAGTGATCATACTTGCAGTAAAAGTTTGGCTAGTTCAGTTATCTCAGAATGTACAAAAATACACCCCTCCACATAAAAAGTCAAAAGAAACGTGATCCCTTAGTGTGTGTGTGTGTGTGTGTGTGTGTGTTTATGGTCTTGATTTGGCAAGACAGTAGCACATAAGCATTCTTAAATTCACAGAAGCTCTTTGAAACAGTTTGTTCCTCAACACACCATATGTCGTTGTGCCAGCTGGTGTAGAGTTTATGTGCTTCGTTTACAGCGAAGAGCTTTTTTGGGGGATTTATTCCATGTACTGTACTAACCAACTTCAAAATACACCATAAGTATTCCTAGTATGACCTGTCAACACTCCACCCACATATGTACTGTTTTTATCAACTGTGGCAGGGTTAGCAAACTTTAAAAAACACTAGCAAAACTATGGTTTAAAAAAACTTTTTACTTATTTATTTATTTGCTGAATTTATCCCCTTCCCAATGTAGTAGTAGCCAGTTTGTCCATCCCATCCATTAGGACTCTCCCCATGACTTTTGCACTGTCCCTGACTCTAGGAGGGTGAAGTCAAGCACAAGCCTCCTCCGTTGCATGCAATACGTCTCTTTTCAAACTACCGCTGATACACCGTCGCTGGGGAGCCAGCGTGCTCGGAGGAAAGCGCAGGATTCCCAGCTCTGAATGGACCAATCAGTAGATGCCTGAGCCAGCGGACATTGCAATGTGAGAGTGATAGGGAGAGAGCGCCATCTACCCGCCCAGAGAGAGCACTGCCAATTGTTGCTCTCTTGGACCCCGGCTGTTGATGGCAAACAGCATGACCTGGATTCAAACTCGCGATCCTCTGGTCACAGTGTCAGCGTCTTAGTCTGCTGAGCCACTCAGGGCCCTTCTCTTACATTTTAAATGCAATTACTTTACTATGCCTGTAAAAAGTATTGTTTTGTGTCATGAATATATTGTCAGTTTGGTCATCAGATCATTGTTTCCAACATGGCTAGTTGTGATTAGCTAGTTGAACAGCTCAGTAGTGTAGTATTTTACACTGAAACACCAGTGTTAGCTCTAAACAAAGCATGCAACAGTGACTTATTACATTTTGCCCAAATTTTGAATAGCTTGTCCTACCTGCCAGAGTTGCTATAAAAAAATGAATTTGTAGCAGGATTATGGAGAAGGCAGTTAGCTCCAGTGTTGATTACATGGGCTTGCTGGCTGAATAAATGGCTGTTTTGCCCTGTATGTACATTTATCCACTCTGCTGTAGAGTTATGTGGGGCTGGATCTGGTCCAGGGTTTTTCTGCAAGAAATGAAACCAAAAAAAAAAAAAAAAAATCTCAAAACAGTGCTGGACCGTGAAGAATGGGCACTCATTTTCCTCTTTACTCAATTTCATCTCTGGCTTGAGATGAATGCTTGCACTTAGTCTCTCTCTCTCCTTCTCTTTCTCTCTCTCTCTCTCTCTTTCTCCCTTCGTCTCACCCATTCTTCCACACACAGTGATGAGTATGCAATGCTTATGATGAACAAATGCAATCAATGCCAGTCACTTGTAGGGAAGGTGTTTTCTTTTCAGCTGACCCTTCATTAGCCTCGTCTTCTTCTACTGTGCGGACTTTTCTATGATGCATCTAATGATAATGACTCACATAATGAGTATAGTGTATATCATTACTGATGAGTGTACTGTAGACTAACTGCACTGTGGTCTATGCTAAATTACACAGCTCGTCGTCTCAGCCTGAGACTCTCCGACCACAGTGGTCTGATATTCACTGTATGTATTTATAGTCTGTTGCCAGTTACACCCATTGTTTATGAACATAATTTCACACACGTTTTTATATTAGTCAAATGGGTAATAGTCCTTTATATTATGTTAAATACTAGCAGCTAGGAATAGCTTGTATTGCTTGTACAGCAAAAGCGATGTGATAATATATCACAATATTCTAAAAACGTATGTTAAAGTGTTGTGATCTGTTAATTTTGTCATATAATTCAATACAACTGGCAAGTTGTGAAGAAGGTGAACAGTAGCCTACAGTCACAGTTTGACAGGTTTGAATTTGGGCTTAAGTTACTTAGCTAAACTGAGTCAAATCAAGTCAAATTTATTTATAAAGCACTTTTTACCACTGATGTCACAAAGCAGCTTTACAGGTTTAGTAATAACAAACATCAAACCATCAAATCCACAGTGAGCGAGCCAACGGCAACAGTGGCAAGGAAAAACTCCCTCAAAGCTGGAGGAAGAAACCTTGGGAACAACCAGACTCACATGAGGGACCCATCCTCCTCTGGTCAACTAATTATAAGCTCTTGATAAATCACACAATACTATGATGCTGTTGTAGTGTTCAGGTGTACTGAGATGGTGACAGTAGTGAAACAGGAATGATGAAAAAGCAGCCAGTAAAGTCAATATAAACTTGAATGTGGTCAGTAGTGATGGTCATCTGGAGCAGGTCACAGTTGTTGGTTGCTGGTGGGCAACTGGTCTAAGGTGGTATTATGCAGAGATAGTATTCGGCAAGCACTCACTCAGAAAAAGACAAAGATGGAGTTATTTCTGTTTGGGTTTAAAGAGTACAAGGATTATGAGACATATATCAGAGTGTGGCTAATGACTCCGGCAGAACTATCTAGAACAGCCTAACTAAAAGGAGAGAGCCAGAAGGTAAACAGGCATGGGAGCTCCCCAAGACACTGGCTTGCTGTAGCACCTGCTATTTAAATAGCATGCAATAACAGTGGTGTGTAATTGGTCAGTTTTCATGTCAATCAGATGACCCAGTTGAATGTTTCTTGGCACATTGCGGGGCTGAATGGACTCATCTGGCTTGTGAGACTACATGGGTTGTGGTGACTCCCCATTATAAACCCAGGCTGTGGTCCTGTAGTTAGTCTTGGTGGGCAGTGGATCCCCCCATGCCATTCGCCTGTCAGGTGTTGAGCTGACCTGTGGAGGAGAGAGAAGGGCAGACCACCTGCAGTGCTGTCTGTTTATAACACATCTGACAACTCACCGCCTGAGAGGCTTTCTGACATATGCTCTTTCTGCTATCCAGGAGGTCCCCCCTACTGCGCAGACCATGGCCTACTAACACACACACAGCCCAGAGCATGCATATTCTTGCATACACACTTTTGTAAGTCTTACAGACCTTAGGAAATACATACACATACATGAAAGCTTGGCACACACACTTGCATACATCTATTACTAATCTGTTCCGACTCATGACCTTAGAGCAGCTGCCCTCTTTTTGGCCCTTTTTATGTCTCTAAACCAGGGGTTCCCAGTTTTGGTCATGGAGATGTACCACCCTAGGGAGTACAGATCCAACACTCATGATCCTGAATACCCGTATACACTGATTTCACCTGCTATGAACTTTTGATTCAATTAAAGTCAAAATTCAATATTCAGTTCAATTCAATTCAATTCAATGCAGTTCAGTTATGCCAATAAAGGACTGTACAGTATTAGGAATTGTTGTCAGGCTGGCGCAGACAATAAATAAAACACAAGTGCAAGTTAATAAATGAAATATGAGGGCAGTAGGTGCATAGCCAGTAAATACAGAGTGTGCATAAACAATAAGGGTCAGGAGGTCAGAATGAAGAGTCAGAATCTTTAAGTGCAAGCAGTATGTGAAGTTAAATCAAGACAGGAGTGCAAACTATAGTAAATGTTGTAAACTTGGTGTCGCTGGTCTGACCAGTTTAACAGGTCTTTGGGGGGGGAAAGCTGTTCATGAATCTGGCTTGATGTCTGGCACCTCTTTCCATATGGCAGAGGAAGGTGCTGGTTTTGTATGGTCAGAGGAGATGGGAATGGCTTTCTCAGACATCTCTTGTTGTAGATGTCTTTTTTGGGATTGAGGGACATCTACAGTGATGCACTTTTCACACAGCTTCACAATCAACAGCAGAACTGCAATACCACACTGATGCAGCTGGATAGGATGCTCACCACTAGGTTACCAATACCAGAATTTTGACTTCAGTACCGATATGAAAAGTAGCATCAAGTGTAGAGGAGCTGTTGTGGCAGGAGCTTTTGTTGGACCTTATTGACAATGTGTGATGTGTTGTAATCTGTCATTACTATACTTTACACTTGTCTGTACAGTAAATCACAGGGTCTTATTTTTTGGGTATTTATTTTCATACCCATTCTAACATTATGTGCATGATTCCTTTCTGTATGCTCCTGCTATTTATTAATAAATAATATTTGCATATTATAGAAACATATTGTGTGAAATTTCATCATTTCATATTGACTGCAGACTCCAGTATCAAATCATGTCATCGCATATTTTAATTCTGAGGTCTCAAAAAATCTTGAATGCATAAAAGAATAAACATAGGACAGCAACCATTATTATTATTATTATTATTATTATTATTATTATTATGTTAAATTATTATTATGTTAAATTTTTATTATTAATAATAATATTAATAATAATTACATATAAATATTTAATATTCATACATTCTTGAAAGTGTGCTGTTTTAGGTGTTTTTATTATTATTATTATTATTATTATTATTATTATTGTTACATTTTTATTATTAATAATATTAATAATAATTATATATAAATATTTAATATTCATACATTCTTGAAAGTGTGCTGTTTTAGGTGTTTATTATTATTATTATTATTATTATTATTATTTTTATTATTATTATTAACACGTAAAACAGTACACTTTCAAGAATATCTGAATACTAAATACTATATAAGATCTTATTCTTATTAACAACAACTATAATAACAATATCTTGCACATTGCTCAATATTCAGACCTACATGAAAGCATGCCTCACAGACTTGTGTACATACACTTGGATGCACACTCACCTGCTGTTTTTACCTGTCTAGTCTTGTGATATGCTAAAATTTCTCTGTCTCCATGATTGGTAATGAATCTCAATGAATAACAAAGCTGAGCGCTCTTTCAGAGAAGACGTGTGTGATCTCAGAGGAACTGTTTGTTGGTGTGTGTGTGTGTGTGTGTGTGTGCGTCTTTTCTTTCAAAAAAGTTTTAAGAAGTGATTTTTTCCTTTGCTAGATCAGTCTTCATCTTGGACTTTAAATTGAGCCCACTGTTTGTTAATTAACATCCAATCAGATTACAGAGATAGATTCAACAATACATAAAACCAATATCCTTCCTTTCACCAGCCCAACAATCTGAGAAACACGTTTTCAATTAAAAAGAAGAACTTGACTTCCTGACTTCCTCTTGATGTAGTGCTCTTTCATTTAGAGAAAGTCATCAAGCTTACGCATGAGCAGAGCTGATGAGATCGCATTACTCCGAGCACATCAGCGAGTCTGCTCACAAATCAGAAAACAGAAAAAAACTCCATTAATAAAGCCAATAAACATACGCTATAAACAGTTCTTCTGTCATGTTTGATTAGTTTCACTGTGTCAAATGAGGATGTGCTATTCCTGGAGAGAAACTATTAAAGTTTTACTGCCTGCTAAGTAAAAGTGCTCAGTACTTTCTCAGCACTGTTTAACTGCCTAATTCTGTCTGCAGATAAGATCCTTCACCAATAAAAGCGACTGGAAGTTAGATCCCTGATTGTCCCTGATTAACTGACCATATGCCACAAGAACATAGTCTTTTGCAAAAATGCTTGCTCTTTTTTTAAGCATGTTTATTTATTTGTTTTTCAGAATTTTACAATTTGGATACATAAAATGTGATCAGTGCAAAAGTTATGGTATGTGAAATGTGGTACAAAATATTAGAAACTTCACACAAAATATTATTACTTGTTCCCTGTAGAGATTAGCAACTTATCACTTTTGCAAAAGACTATAAACTGTAAGTTAAACTCAGTATTTTTATAGGTCATTTTATGCTAAATTAATGTGCATAATTGGCTAATATTACATGATATTTTACACAGTCAATTATCAATGATAATATAATGCATATGTTATAAACAAATAAATACAGATATGTTAAAATTGGATGGATACATATACCCCATGTGTGGGAAACATTGATTTATGCATTAATATATAAGAAATAAATATTTGTAAACAGATAGGAATCTTGCTTATGTGCAGGTAGAATTGTACCATGTGACTGAACAAAAATAAGTACCTGTATATGTTCATTATTTCATTGTTTTTTAAATAGCATCAAAATCAAATGTGTTAACAGATAATTGTTTAAAACACCAGAGAGATGTTTGGTTTTGACTGATATTTCAAACTGGTCTTTGTTTTGATTATGTATGTATTGTACTACAGAAGAGCAGAATGTTTTAGTTTTTTTCCTCATTTTTGTTTCTTTTGCAAATATTTCTCAGTATCCAGGCAGATTTAGACCATTTTACAATTTGTTTTACAGTGAAACATTGGTTTTCATCATTAATCCATTCTAAAGTACCTGATGATAACCGAAACAAATGATATAGTCATATTTCCCATAAGAAATAATGTAAATCGAATTAATTTGTTCCAGACTCTCCAAAATATTAACACAAATACATTTTTATATAGAATAGCTATAGATTTACATACAGAAAACAATGAGAAATAAATACAAAAGGCTAATGAAATATGGATAATGGATGAAATGGATAAATTTGCTTCACTCTTACAGGTTTACTCTCAGTTTTAGAGAGTGCCGGTGTGGTCCAGCCTTTGTTTTGTACACCCATTGTTGGGGTTCTTGGCTGCTGTTTGTTTTTCGCACCTGTTTTCAGTAAGAGAGAAAGAGAGAGGGAGGTAGCATTGCGCAACATCACTTTAGTGTGACGTGTTTCAGCATTATCAATGAGAAACAATGCTTTGGAGGGCACAATGACAAAAAATGGTGGATGAATGATAACTGATACAAAATTTGCCAGAATAAAATCGACGATAATGGAAATGTACGATAATCAGGGCACCGTATGTATCAGCATCAGCATCTTTGTTTTTTTTTGCCACTGTAATTGCAGAATCCATAAATGTCATTCTCAGAATATCATTTAAGAGAGGACATTCTGAAATAGATAAACATGTTTACAATATCAATAAAAAGAATGCATAAGGAAAGCACAGCAGCATGGCTGTTACCTTGAAAGAGCAGAATGCTATCTTGAAATATTAATACTGCCTAAATGCTGCAATGCTTCTTGCATATGTTTAAAAACAATTGAAACATTGAACCACATAAATGACATTTTAACTTAACATCATTGCTGAGTATAATTTGTGTTTTTACGTCAAAGCTATGCTACAATCCAATAATGTTTTATTTATATTGCCTGATATTATCAGTATCAATAAAATAAACAAGATAATTGAATTGATACTAATGCTAAAAGGAGGATATATGCTATTGTTTATCCAGATCACACTGGTTTAGTGTCAGGTAGACTTGTGTTGTCCACACAAGCTTGTACACCAGACATAAAGACTTATTATTTCTCTACATTATTTCACTAGAATGCCTGTTTATCTTACTGTAGAAATTTGTTTTGGGGCTTTCTTTTATTAAATGAATTGAGGTCATTTTTTCATATCCTGTTGCTCATGTTATGATCAATAAGAATATCTCCTGCCCTTTATGATACCACCACAGAATCATCCCATCATCTCAGTCCTGCTTACAGCTGTGGCAGCAGCTTTAGCAGACAGAATCCTGGGAGCATCTCTCTCTGTATGCTGGTGATATGCTTCTGTACCTCTCAGACATCTATATCTGCACTTCGTTTTTGATAAATAGCCTTGGCTTGCTCTCAGGATTTACTTTCAGTTGTGAGAAAAGTGAATTAATCCTCCTCATGTTGAGAAGTGAGCATTAACTGCAAAGTATCCCTTTAATAACCTCTCATATTGCTTATTTATTAACAAAAAATAAAACGCTTGAAAATATTTAATAGTAAAATAAAATGAATAAAAACAAATAAATAAATTAATAAATCACAAAAATCACAAACACAAATGTTACATAATTACATCATTGTCTGATCACAGGTATTTAAGATAATCATTATTATTTTAGAAAATCTAAATTATTTAGGAAAATCTGTTATTTTAGTGAATTACTATTATTTTCATTTAAAACCATTCATGAAAATTATTGCAATTATTTTACATATTTTTGTAAGAAAACCACAAAGATTTATAGATATTCAGTTATTCTTGATAATCACAAATATTAATTATTTTAATTATCATTATTTTGGATAATAACTTACTTGCAATAATTGCAGTAATTTAAATAATTTTAATTATTTTCAAATTTTGTTGTCTTTTGCTGTGACATAAAAGGTAGCAGTGTTTGATGGTTGTTATGTAAACAAACATGCCAGCATGTTATTAAAGCTTATGAGGGCAGTGGTCAATCATATCTGTTTATTTGAGCTTGAGCTTTATCTGTAGTTAGTCTTTGAGCAGAGTGCTGACAGACTGAATGCAGGACAGTTGTTTAATTAATTTAACTACTAGTACTTTACTAATTATCCACTCTGATCAAAATGAGGCAATAACATTTTTATAGTAATTATTTATGTCAATTAAACATCAGTAAAAATTTAATGATTACAAAATCTTTAGATGTATTCTTAATCAAGTATACGATTAAGGGTTATCTAGAACCCTGTAATAAATTGCCTGAAGGATGAAGTCATGATGTTTAGTATGAAGTGTCTATTTTTACTCTGAAATTTTCCTGTTCCTGTTCCTTTGTTTATGTTTTGTGTCATTGATATACAGTATATGTCATTAAAGAAGTTGCTTGGCTTTAAATTGGTCTAGCAGTAGCGTGTAATGGGGCATCACTGTTGTATTGATGGGGTGATGTGAAGCAGTGTCTGATTGGTGTTGTTGCTGTGGTTTGTGTAATGAAGCAAATCCCAACTTGAGCACACTCATTTCAGATGGACAAACCTGCAGTAAAACATCTCTGAACAACCCTCCTACAAATAAAGCTTCCTAAATGGTTTGTAGCATGGACATGTGATCTTAGAGCCCTTTATGCCCAACTTTTCAAAGAGGTGTGAATGCCCACCCCTAATGATGCACGTCAGGCATGGTCAATTGCTCACCTATGGGTTGGATTGCCAGGTACCACAACATCATGAGAATCACCCATTTGTTATGTATCACTGTAACATCAGAATATTAAAAAGAGAAGGTGCCAACCGGGAACACAACAGGAGAAAGGGTTCAAATTAGGGAGACTACGCTTAGGCAGATGTGGATCTCAGCAGATGAAAGCAGGAATCCACAAACAAATGGAAAACATGCAATACACTCACTGTTCTTTCTCATATTCTGCATTATTCAGAACATACTGGACCTTAACTTCAGTTTAATTTGATTCAATAAAATCTCACTTCACTACAGTTCATTGCACATTCACAGATGGCCAAATGACACATTTTATTGATTTTCTAAATTAAAAGTTATCAAATCCTCTACACACAGCAAACTCCTGCAAATTTAAATAGTTCCTCTGTCTTTTCTGCACTCTTCTTTAACCGTTCTTTGGTAGAATGACCTGTGTGTGGTTTGTTGTCTTGCTGCATGTTCTCTTGAGATCCAGCTCACAGACAGATGTCCTGACATTTTTCATCAAAAATCCATCAGCATATCAGCATGGCACATCTTGACTTGGCAGTCTTTGCCCACTTTTCCTTGCAAAAGTGCTCCAAATCTGTCAGCGTGTGAGGGCATCTCCTGTGTACATCCCTCTTCAGGTCACCCCACAGATTTCCAATTGGATTCAGGTCTGGGCTCTGGCTCAGCTGTTCCAAAGCAAAATTTCAGAGGTGAACCTCCAGGTGCAGGTGATAGGCTTGTCTGATGTCCCCACCTCTTATATATAATCTCCCCAGACAAGACATTAGTCACCTTTTATGTACTTTAGACTCCTGAAGTCCTGTTTTTTGTTTACTAGGTTAAGGTTAGGTTTAGTAGACTGTTTTTTGTTTACTGAAGTTAAGTTTAGGTTTAGGTGTAAGACTGTCTTTTGGTTACTGAGGTTAAGGTTTAGGTTTTGGTGTAAGACTGTGTTTTCGTTCCAGAGGTTAAAGGTAGGTTTAGGTTTAAGACTGTCTTTTGGTTCCTGAGGTTAACTTTAGGTTTAGGTGTAAGACTGTCTTTTGGTTCCTGAGGTTAACTTTAGGTTTAGGTGTAAGACTGTCTTTTGGTTCCTGAGGTTAGGTTTAGGTTTAGGTATAAGACTGTCTTTTGGTTAGTGAGGTTAGGTTTAGGTTTAGGTATAAGACTGTCTTTTGGTTAGTGAGGTTAGGTTTAGGTATAAGACTGTCTTTTGGTTACTGAGGTTAGGTTTAGGTTTAGGTGTAAGTGTAAGACTGTCTTTTGGTTAGTGAGGTTAGGTTTAGATATAAGACTGGTTTTTGGTTACTGAGGTTAGGTTTAGGTTTAGGTGTAAGTGTAAGACTGTCTTTTGGTTAGTGAGGTTAGGTTTAGGTATAAGACTGTCTTTTGGTTAGTGAGGTTAGGTTTAGGTGTAAGTGTAAGACTGTCTTTTTTAATTATTCCTCAGCTGCAGTAGTCAGTGTAATGTCCTCAGAAATGTAGTAATACTGAACTGTGAGTGTGTAAATTTGAAGATGGCACTCTCACACTGCATTCATAGACAAATGCAAGCTCTAAACCTTCTCCATGCTCCTCCTCTTCTCCTGTCCTGCCCTGCTCCGCCGCACACACACAGGCCCCACCCCGTCACCATATTCATATCAGCTTCATATGAATAATTCAGGATTCTATAATTATGCATTCCTTTTGCTGACGCAGAGTTGGAGGCATTAAAAATAGATCTGAGCGGTGTGGCTGTAGGAGCTCTGCTTCTCTGTGTGTTTTGACTGCTGCTGCTTTTCCCGCCATCGTGCCCTGGCTCAGCGGAGGCTGAGATGTTAGCGCTCTGTCTTGCAGTAGGACATTTTTCTGACAAGCCTCGCCTCGCTGTTCCTGTCCCAGCCACAGCACAGCGGAGATGGACTGAAGGAGAGCCGCCTTCCGCCTGACATCCTCGCTAAATTGGGCTCAGGAGAGCAGCCTGACTAATTTAGATGATCAGAGTGTATGGGGCAGTTTGGATTAAAGCCTGCTTTTGGCCTGTGGCATGTGCTGGAAATGAGATTGGGCTCAAAATCTTAGAAAGTTTTCAAAGAAATAATAGAAACTTTATGAGCATTCTCTCCCTCCCTCTCTCTTTCTCTTTGTCTCTGTCTCTGTCTCTCAGTTCAATTAAACTCAAGGTTGCTTTATTGGCATGACTAATAACACTTGTCAAAGCTTTGATGCAAAGGAAAAGTTATTAATAAGAACTATTAATGAACAATAAATTGGTAATAAAAATGTTATTTACAAAAAAAAAATTAAATATGTAATTGCATTTTTATTAAACAAATTATAAATTAAATCTATATTTCTCTCTCTGTTTCTCTCTATCTTGCTCTCTCTCTTTTCCTCCTTCGCTCTTTCTCCCCCCTCTTATTCTCTCTCTCTCTCTCTCTCTCTCTCTCTCTCTCTCTGTCTTTCTCTCTCTCTCTGTCTTTCTCTCTTCTTCTCTCTTCCTCTCTTTTCTCTCTCTCTCTCTCTCTCTTCCCCCCTTCTCTCTCTCTCTGTCTTTCTCTCTTCCTCTCTCTCCCTCTCTCTTTTCTCCCTCTCTCTCTGTGTCTTTCTCTCTCTCTCTCTTCCTCTCTCTTTCTACCTCCCTCTCTCTGTCTCTCTCTCTCTCTGTCTCTCTCTCTCTCTTTCTGTCTCTGTCTTTCTCTCTTTCTTTCTTTCTCTGTCTTTCTCTCTTAATCTCTCTCTTTGTCTTTCTTTCTTCATCTCTCTCTTTGTCTAAAGAAGCACTAAAACAATCAAGTTCATAAAAGTGCATCTTAAATCATAT